>CAOLHI010002570.1:0-245377 GCA_948474755.1 Ctenosaura bakeri
GTTTAGGCAAGAGAAGGGATGGAACGAGAAAATGCCTACTGATCGGTCTGATGTGGCTGCTGTTGTAGAACAACACAAATATGCATAGGTATGTGTGTGAATGGAAAAAAATTTTTGCAATCTCCCAGGAGGTAGAGCTTCAAAGTTAACCTAGCGGGAAAACTTTTTCCTTTTCTTTTTTGGGCCATCAACAGGAGGACTTGCCTGGAGCTCATAGCAAAGCTATTAACTGACCTCATAGCAAGACAAGTTATTTTAATTAATTTTAAGTGCAGTCGGGGAAACTGTCATTTTTCATGGTTTGATATTCCTGTCACAACACTCCTTAAAACACTGGGTGATATCCACTGATGGAGTAGGCAAGAGTTTAAACTCTCTGTTTCCCAAACAAGGGCCCCGGGGAAACAAAGAGTCAAATGTTTAAATCTGTACCCAGAAATCTGATATTCAAGCAACAGGTAAAAAAAATTTAAATTGGGGTAGGTTGGCTCCAAATAGGTGGACCTAAAGTTTTTAGAGCCTACATATAGCACAGAACTGGTAATTTGGAGCCAAACAGACTTCTAAATGCCAGCAAATAATAAATCAATGGTGTTACTTGTATTTAATTTATTCTGTTTAAATTAGATAAGTGGTGGAGTTCTGATTTAGGAGGAGAAATTAGCTATTTTGGCAATTTAGAATCCCCCCCCACTCCAGTATTGTATGAATCTTAATTTTTTGGAATTGCTTTCTGCCATTTGCTGCTGGCTGCAGGTGCTTTAGATGTTCCCCTGCCCCTTCCTGGAATTGTTTTTTCCCCCTTTCCCCCTGGATTAGCCACATGGATAAATTTTATCCTTTCAGGGATCACATGATAAATGGGATAAATGGGATGACATCAGAACTCGATGTCCCCAATCAGCTTTAACTGGATGATGTCAGTGAGGGCAAGAGAGGGCAGCTGGATTTGAATAAAAAAAGAGGGGTTTTTTTTGTGAGGCTTTTGGAGACATGTGAACAGTTTTTTGGAGACATGTGAACAGTTTTTTGGGGAGAGGCAAACATAATTGAAAAGTAGAGTGATTTTCAAACACTGCTGAAATGTTGCAAGTGTTTTTGGTTCATCTCTTCTTTAAAGGCATAGAGTCTGCACCAGGCCTTTTAAATCCAGATGTTTTGGATGACAATTCCCACAACCCTTCATTTAAAGCCTCTCGGGGGCGGCCGAGGGAAATTTTGTAGGCCAAAACATCTGGGCAGCCAAAGGTTTTCCCACCCCTGGACAACACTGTAGTTCCATTCCATCTTGAAGACATTAGGATGGGTGGTAATAATTCAAAATATTTAAATTTTTAAGTATGATGGAAAGCAGATATATGTAACATTTGCCAAAGGGGAGCAGTCAAATCCAGCAAGTGAATTTTAAAAAAATCTTAGCCCTAATGCATTTAAACTGGGTCTTAAAGACTGTTCAGATAAAGAGGAAATTATTAATAGATGGTGAGAGGCCTGCTTGTGTGTTTCCTTGGGGAAAGAATTTCACATTTGGGGGGGCAATTGCAAAGGACACCTCACTCGGTAAAACCTTTCTGTATGTGAGCTATCGCAGCCTTAAACACCCAACTTGCCACAGGACAAGTAGCTTTTCTTGTCCAAATCAACCTGTTATTTGTTGTTGTTATGTGTCTCCAAGTCAACTCCAACTTATGGTGACTCCGCTATTGCCTTTTCCGGGAAAAATGTATTCCAAGGAGGTCTCCTGTTGCCTTGGAAAAGTGTAAGGTGATGGGAAAAAAGAGGGAATCCACACTCCATGAAGGAAACAATGAGGTTGTAGGCAGGGCTGTTGGGGAAAAAAAGGGGATCTTGGAGATCTCTCATTTATAGGGTCACCAAGTCAAATTCAACTTGACAGCAAAAACAGCAACACAGGCTGAAAATTAAAATTTCCCCACGGTCATCCAGCGGGGACCAGGGTTTAGTAAGGATTCAAACTCTGTTTTCCCAACAGCCTCGTTCAAAATCGACCACTGCATCACACAGGCTCCAATCCATCTGTTCTTGTACTTGTTATTAACGACAATTTTTTTTAAAAGTTAAGAATACACAAAATCCAAAAATTAAAAAGTGATTAAACAATAAAATTAAAAACTCTTTAAAAAGCACAAAGCATAAGAAAAACCCCCACACAACAAAGATAACAGATAGAAAATCCAGCATATTGTTGAGGCAGGACTGTCCTTGCATGGTCAGTCCTCAAATGCTGATTGAAACAGAAAGGTCTTCTTCACCAAGCTACAGAAAGAGGGGGAGGGGTCCAGTCTAAGCTTTTGAGAAGAGCGTTCCAGAGTCGGGGACAGCCACTGAAAAGTTCTGCCCACCCTTTTTACTTCTGGTATGGCACCCTTGGGTGAGGGCCCCAGATATCATTTGATATCATCTAATTTGGTTTTAAGCTGGACCCACTCTCAGTTACCTCCTCCACGTGTTTGGGAAATTTTCCAAAAGCACGGACATGAGTTTGGGGCCCCTAATTGCTCTTACATTCCAAATTCCCCTTTTGAGGCCAGCAACCTAAACTTCACTCCCTGCTTCAGGGAACTTCCCACGTGCACTTTACAATAGATCGTCTTCAGCCGAGCCAGTCTGGTAAACAAGTCATTTGCATACCATTTAATCGGGAGATAATCCCCTCAGGTTAAAGTGAACCTCTCTCAGTCTTTTGTCCCCGCCCAAAACTCCTTTTGTTCTCACCTCCCTTTCCATAGCTGAAAGGCACAAACTTCCCTATAAAAACCCTAGATTCCCAAGCAGTCTTTGGACTATTTTTTTGGGCTGCCATCTCACCTTTCCGCCGATTTTTTTCTTAAAAAATTTTCCCCCAGCCCGCCACGCTGAGCTTTTCCCCTTCGGAACCTCATCTATCTTCCCCCCGGGCATCGAGACCAGGTCGTATTACCCATCCTTACGTTTTCCCCCCTTTTGCTTCCCAGTTAGATAGTGTGTGTTGGGTTTATTTGCTGTTGTTTTTCAATAAAGTTGTTACTTGTTACTTTTAAATCCTTGTGTGCCTATTCCCTTACCTGAAGCCGTAGACATTTTGGGGTTTAAAAAGGGCCTCCCCAACGTCACCCTGCCTCTTGCTAGCCAAAACAGTGTTCAGGTAATTTCCCCCAATTTGGTATTTTTAAATTTGGGAACCTGGGTGCCCCTCACGGGGCCCCCCAAAATTCTCAGGGTAACAAACCTACCCACTCACAACTGCCCAGGATTAATGTGAGACTTCTGCCTTTTTGGGCACAGTGGTGCTGAGAGTTGTGAGATTTAGGTATTTTTCACATTATACCGTTATGACAGTTTAACCTCTTTAACCACTGTGGTTCCCTCCTGTGCAATCCTCTACAAACCTGAGGATACCATAGGATGTTGCCATAAAATTTTTTTTCAGGGTCATTTCTGCATACATTGCTATAGTGCTTTTATTCCACTTTCAAAATCCTGTGGAATTTCGGGTTTGTAGTTTACTGAGGCCAAAAAACTCTTTTGGCCAAAAATTCTAAAGGCCCCTCCAAAACTGCAAAACCCCAGGATTCCATAGGATGTTGGGAAAATGGAGTAATAGCACTAGAACAGTGTAGGGTGGGGGAGGGCCCCAAGTTATAACCCTGGTTTGAAAGAGAGTTTTCCCTTTTACTGTGTGTGGGGCTGGGGGAGACAGAGGCCCAAAACTGATTGGTTATACCTGGCCAGAGTAGGTCCACTGAATCAAACAATGGGGAAAAAAATTTTCATTTAATCAATATTGCTTCAGTGGGTTTTCCCCTGTTTGGAACAGATAGATATAAACTAGAAAATTTTGGGGGAAAAGAATTATATCCTGTGGTGTATGCACTCTTTTTTTTTTCCCGCCGCTGTCACATCTTTGGTTAAATGGGATTTATGGTTACAGATTTGCACTTCAAAAACCTGTTTGGCCCCTAGACGAAAAAGTGGGAAAAAATGTACAAATTGTACAGAGTGGGGGGGATCTACCCAGTCCCTTCAAGGACTCCCTGAGGGAAAAGAATTTTAGTCTGACAACATTAATCCAGGAACTATGCAGATCATAAGGTAACTTATAGTACAGGTATAGCTATACAGACATTTGAGAAGGGCAAAATAAGTTTTCAAAGCCAAGTACAGAGCAAGCTCTGGCCCATTTTACCTATTTTGCATCCTGCAACATTTCACAGATGAATACAGGGACAGATGTGGCAAATATGGCAAATGTTATTGGTGAGGAAGAACTCACTAGCTAGGAAAGACTAGAGCAGTTTACTTCTGCCTGAGCCTACCAGAAAGGGCAAATTTCTGCTCCCCCACTCCTCCCTGCTGAGTTGAATGCAAATTATTTTTCCCTTTTCCCAATCTCCTCTTCCATCCTCAGCTGACTTCAATTGCTACAAACTAAGTTTAGTTTGTAGCAATTGAAATCAGATGAGGATGGATGAGGAGATTGGGAAAACGGAAGAAAAACTAGGTATTTTAAAACCAGCTGAAGTGGTGGGATGACAGAGGATTAATCTGGATTTTCTCTGCTAAACTGAGTCAACTGGAGGGTAGACTGTTCATCAAAACAAAGAATGCTGACATGGTCACCCAAGATGTGATTCCAGTGACAGGTAATAGCCTGTGCTGTCCATAATATTTGCTAGTTGGCTGGGACAGAGTGAAGAGAGCAACCTGTTACTGCCATGGCTGGGCCGCACTTAAGGTGACGTAGATATCATTTTGATATCAGTAATTTGGCTTTCTTCCACCACCCCTCTCCACGTGTTTGTGAGGCCCTTGGACAAGAACTAGCCTCGGCCACTAAACGCTGCAATATCCCAACACAATACAGGCAGGCCAGAAATAGCCAGATCGCCGCTTTAGGAGACCTCTCTGCAAACACTCAATTATGTGTGCACACTGCTTACAAAGAACTCCCTGGCCGGAGCAGGCGACTTGGCAAGCTGAATTCTTAATTGCCAAGCACTCTGTGCATCTGCATACTGGCTACTCCTTTGTCAATTCGGACTTGACTCAATCATGTTAAATTCTGACCTTTCCAAAGCTTTCTCTCACGCCTGAAACTCATTGTTTTCCCCAAGTACGGAATAGCCTGTGGTTACATTTCTCCCTATAAAGACCCCCGATTCTGAGACCATCCTTGGATCGCTCCTGAGTTCCATCCCATCTTGCTGCTGCTCTGCTTGGCGAGCCTTCCTCTCAATCATATTGGCTGAGACTGCGCAACATCAGACCTTCGCAGTGATCTATCCGGGCTTCAGGACAGGTGTCGTATCACCCAATTCAACAATCCCTCTAAAAAATCCCTCTATACCTCTCCAACCTTTATTTTCTATAGTTATCTGTGTGAGTGTGTTGCATACACTGTGTGTCTGTATGTAATAAAAATCTCAATTATTCTTAAACTCCCGTGTGCTCCTTGGCTTGGCCTGACCCCGTAGACATTGAGTAAAAGATTCTGCTGCGTTGCCCTGCCTCTCGCATTGCTAACTTGTGCTCTAGCTAATTTCCCCAAACTTAGTTAATTGTGAGTGCATTTAGGTGTCCCTCCCGGGACCCCCAGCAAACAGGGTAACAAACCATAGGCAGAGGGTAGGTTGTGATCCACTAATGGACAAATGACCATTTCAGACCACCTAGTATTGGCATTCTTGCTTAGTAAATGGATCATAATACACTCTAATAGAATTTCAGTTTAAACAGGAGACCACATATGACTGGCATCACTGCATTACAACTGTGTCACAGGTAAGAAGCAAGAAATACAGGTGAATGCATGGACAGAGGTACAGATAACTGAAGCAAGTGAGCTCAACTCTAGCCTACCTGGAAGGACCACGTACAACCGACACCACACATTATTAAGGACTAGAATGGGCTTTTTCTTTGTCATTCAGATTTCCACTGGAGCTCTGCAAATCAGTAGCATTAGCAAGCTAAACCTGTATGAACTGTTAGGTATAACCAATGCTGTTATTAGAGATAGTGAGGCAACCAACTCAGGTAGCAAATGCTGGGAGCGAGACAGATGTGATAGCCCCCAGGCTCGGAAATGTTACTTTTTTGGCCTTATGATTCCCAGAATCCCATCTCCCCCAGCCAGCATGGCCACAGGGGATTCTGGAAATTACAGTCCAAAAAAAAAAGAGGAATGTTTTCAAGTTCTGGCAGCTTCTCATGCATTTTACCTAGCCCAGTGGCCATTTTGTTGAAGGACAAAGCTGCATGAGATGTATAGTCTGATCATGTATCAAGCTGTATCCTCAGGCACAAGGGACAATGATGTCCAGCTGCCACTGTTGAACCTGATGCCAGATTCAATGGCCAGCCATGGCTGTTTTGGCAAGGAGGGAGACAAAGGCAGTAAATGCTCTAGAAACCAAATGCTATGATGAGGAGCATTTGAGGGAATTATGTATGCCTAGCCTGGAGAAGAGAAAATTGAGAGGTGATAGCCATCTTCAAATATCTGAAGGGCTATCATATGGAAGTTGGAGTAAGTTTGTTTTCTGCTGCTGCAGAGGGTTGGAACTGAACCAGTAGATTCAGGTTACAAGGAAGATTTCAACTGAAGATGAGGAAGAGTACAAGCAGAGATGTGAAAGTCTGGAGAAAAATGGGGGAAAAAACAGAAAAAGAGTTACCCCCCTGATTCCCCCCCCCAAAAAAAATAGTTAAAAAGGGATTATAGAATATTTTACTTCAGAAAGATGAATAAAATATTGTCAAGACAATGTACACATGTTTTCCTATATATACACACATTATTTCTGAAAGCTATATAGCAAGTAGATTTTATGTACGTTTATGTCCAGTATCTCACATCCCTGTAATTCTTGCTCTTGATTTCCAAAGTTCTTTCTATATGAGCGTGTGCTTTATGCTTGCTTGCGCTATGGTGGACTAGAGGAGACAAAATAATTTTGTTTTATTGATATTGATGGTTTCTTCTGTGTTTAATGAGTTTCTTTTTGCCTGCTCCTCATAAACTGGCAAAAACAAAGTGGTTGCTTATTGTTCAGAACCCTGTCACTCTATTTGTAAGAAGGATATTTTAAAAAGTAGATTAATTTGTAATTATTTTCTGAATAAACTGTACCTTTAATGTATCAAACATGATGCCTGCCAAGCCAAGTTATACACAGTGCATTTTATGTTCCTAAAATAACAAAGTGATTTTCATTATGTAAAGGCTTCTGATGTTGCAGCTTTAATTTTCTAAAAAATCCATTTTCCCCCTGAAAAAAAAACCACATGAAAACTGTTTCTCCCATAGTTTTACAATTTCCAGATGTTTTATACCTGTACACACGAGGAAGAACTGTTTAAAGGTAGAAGGCTCTAATTTGTTGGAAGTTTGTGAAACGAAGCTAGATGGCCATTTGTGAGACATTCTTTAAGCTATGGATTTTCTGCACTGGTGAGGGGTTTAGACTACATCCTCCACCTACATAATTACTATACAAAGTAGTGGTCCATGGACCACTGCCAGTCCCCAAGCCATTGGCTGCCAGTCTCTGGCAAATTCTGAGGAAACAAAGAAACAATTGTACCCAATAGACACAAATTTAGTGTTGGTCCCTAGCACACTGGGGGGAAAAATTGCCAGTCTGTCACATCAGAAAGTCTGAGAAGCATTGGACTAGATGATGCTAGTTCGAGCTCTATGATTCTTCTTCTTTGCTGTTGTCAGAAGAAACTGAGTGCTGCCAGAGTGCAAGAAAGGTGGCAGCTTGGAAGGAGGAAGTCATAAAATCATAGAGTTGGAAGAAACTACAAGGGCCATCCAGTCTAACTGTTATCACGGTTATGATATGTCGGGTGAGAACACTAGATATCCTTTTGATATCAAATAATTTGGCCTTTGCTTGACCTCTCTCTGCCACCCTACTCCACGTGTTTGCAGAGGTCCCCTGGACAAGCACGTACGGGCGCGGTTGTTATGACTATACATTCCAAAACCCCATTCAGGCAGGCAGTTTAAGCCTCTCCGTCGCTTTAGGGAAAACCTCCCTGCAAACCGGCTCTGCTCAGGTTGGATCTACACAAAGCCATGCATCCAAGAGCCAAGCCATTCCTTTATATCGGGCCATTAACGAACTGGCCCTGCTATTGTCTTAAGAGCTAAACCAATCATGCAGAACTTGACCTTTTCCAACTCCTTTGTCCAACTCCAAATTTCCTTTGTTCTCACCGAACATAACATAGCCTGTAGGTAAAACCCACCCTATAAAAGGTCCCCACTTTTGGGACGTCTTTGGACTACTTTGGACTTCCATACCGCCTTGCTGTCAGTTGTCTAAGGAAACTCCCCTCAGCTAACCACACTGAGCTCTCTCTCCCAGATCCCCGCTTCTCTCCAGGACTACGAGACCAGGTGTTGTATTGCCTTTCCCGAAAAGCTCCCCGTTTCTATTTCTCAGTTAGTTAGTTTATGTCTTGTCTTGCATGTTTCTTGTCTATAATAAAATATTGTTTGTTACTTTGAAAACCTTGTCTAGCCGCTCTCTGACCCGCTGCTGTATACATAGGGTTAAAGATCCTTGCTAACGTTACCCTGCCTCTCGTTTAGCCAAGAGAGTGCTCAAGCTAAATTCCCCCAACTTGTCTTTTTATTTGGTTATTTGGGTGCACCTCCTGGGACCCCCAACATATAGGGTAACATAACACCCTGTCCCACAGGAATATACAATCAAAGCACTCTTGACAGATGGCCATCCAGCCTCTGCTTAATAACCTCCAAGGAAGGAGACTCTACCAAACTCTGAGGTAGCATACTTGCAACCTCTAGCTGTTGCAAGACAAAAGAACTCCCAGTATCTCTGCCTATCAGCCATGTTGGTTGCAGGTAATGGTAGCTGTAGCCCAACAACCCCTGGAAGGCCATCTGTTCTCTATCTCTGATTACATCTTCAAGGGACCATCTACTTAAACCAGACCATGGAACATCTGCATAAGCTTCAAGGATCTACACAGCCTTCTTTCTTTCTGGAGTGCAAAATTACATTTCCTTAGCATCTAGAATCTAATGCTGATGTTGCAGATTTCAAAATAACCTTGTATTTAGACAGGTGGAGGAGCCTGCTTTAAGACTTGTTGATCCTTAAAACAAAACACAGCTTGGGTATGATGACATCTTGCTCTTTGTTTTCTCTACAGAGCCATTTATCTTCCTTTGTGTACCAAGAGGGTTTAAAATGTCACTTTTCACCCACTATTCAGAGCTACTGTTGCTGAAGCCACTCCCCATTAGATGGGTTTGAACCTCCCTGGGAAAGGAGTCATGTTGAAACACATCTTTATGTCATATCAAGACGAGGTGCAAGGTAATGTGGCAACAAACATGATGATGTCAGAAACGGGCCCACTTTGGCAGCAAAAATGAACACAAAACATCACAATAGTTGGGTATAGGCCAAGACTCATTTTTCCCTCCCTTCATTCTAGTTGGAATCTCTATGTACAGAATGGGTGAACCAATGTACACATTATAAAAAATAAAATGAGAAGCAGGGTCTACTTGTTGGTGGCATTCCCTTCTTTTAGAGACTTGGTTGTTCCTCAACATCTGTCTTTCAACCAGAATATATTGAACCAGAATTCATTCACCAGTGCAAGTTTTCAAGGAATAGGAAAGTCTTTTCTTCTGCTGCTGCTTGTTTGTATGGTTTTCACTGTATTTTAGCAGATATTTGCACATGTATTGTTTCAGATAGCTGATGGAAAGTCTGATCAGTCTGAATAGATATCATAGCCAGCTGATAACTGATCTTGAGCCAGTGCACAATCAGAAAAAAAATATAAGTTAAATTCGTGGAGCAGCAAAAGGACATCATTTAAGGAATGCTTTCCTTGCTAGAAAGAAAGATCTGCACCTGATAGAGCAATGAAAAGAACGAAAAAAATGAGCAAGTGGATTTCTCTGGAGAGGCTATGGGCAGCAGTCTAGCATAAACAGCCAATGCCAGGCCCTAACACAGCAGTTCTTAACATTTCCTTTACCACAGACCCTCTTTAAATATCTTTTCTTACCACAGACAAAGACTAAACTCAAGATTTAAAATCTTAAAGTGCATCAAATATTTATTTAAAGTTGCTCATAAAGAGTCTTCACATTTGGAGAGAAAGGAAAAATAAGTAAATGCACACACTCCTATTATATTTTATAGGAATGATTCCATACACATTTGGGTTGCTTGCTTGCCTGCGTGCCTGCCTGCCTTCCTTCGCTATAAAGGCTCATAACATTTCTTTAAGCTTTTGCAGATCCCCATGTGAGAACAATGTGGACCCCAGGTTAAGAACCACTAACAAATTTTATTTGAATGAAAGGAAGAAAACCCACCTCTTCTTTTCACAAACTTTTCCTATACTTATGCTTTGGGTTAGCTCCCTTTAGGGTTTTATTCTTTATATCAGCTCCATTTAGGTTCACACAGGCATCTACCACATACCACCTGCAACCGGTTAAACACCCCCAGTACAGCTGATCCAAATCAGTCAGAGAATTGAACAGGTTTTCCAGGTTTGCATTTTGTTAGGGGCAATCCCTGTATCTCTGCAGCATGACTTTGGATTAAGTGAATACCCTCTTACTCTCTGTACCTGGGTATGCAGTGCTCAACATGGAGCACTCAGTGCTATTAAAGAACCATCTGGTAAGCCTGTCACACTACACTGTTATGGTGCTATATTCCACTTTAACTGTCACAACAATATATTCCACTTTAACTATCAATATTCTGTGGAATTCTGGGGTTTGAAGTTTAATGAGGCCCAAGGGCTCTCTACTTGAGAATTCTAAATACCCTTTTCTTAAACTACAAATGCCAAGATTCCATATGATATTGCTTGGCAATTAAACTGGGATATAGTGCTATAACAGTGAAGTCTGAGTGTTATCCTGAGTCAAACTTTTAAAGGGATTTTTTTTGGGGGGGGTGCTTGAGGAGTTCATCTTCAGTGGAGTTTTACTGTGAGTTGGGATGGCTGGCTATAGCTTATGTATCTTATATGCCCTGTAGATTTTAACTGGCTGTTTCAGACATGTTAATTTTTTCTTTTTTGGCTAATTTTTCTAGGTATCAGGGTCTTCCAAACTGGGCACATGTGTCAGGAGATGGTCATATTTGTTGCTGTATTTCTCAGTTTCTTTGTTTGCTTTTTTAAAATGTCTGTGGTCTTGTATTATTTTCTGGTAATTCCTAGCATCAGCTGCAACATTTTCCTCCATCCTCAAGTGCATTTCTTTGTAATTCTAAGATATTTGGTACAACAAAATGACGAAGTATCCTTCTCTTGCCCAACCACCTGTTCAACACAAGAAATCCAGCTAGAGCATCCCCACCAGGTAGCTGTCCAGCCTCTTTTTTTGAAGATGTCCAGAGAAAGGACTTCTCTAGATAATTGGTTGAATCACTCTTACTCTTAAGAAGTTCCTTCTAATCTTAAATCTGTCCTCCTGGTAACTTAAAACCATTAGACCTGCACCATTTCCGCACTAGGCTGTTATAGCGCGAAGATTCCACTTTCAACCTCCTATGGAATCCTGGGGTTTGCAGTTTAGGGAGGGGCTGGCCGGCCCCTCCCTAAACTGCAAACCCCATGATTCCATAGGAGGTTGAAAGTGGAATCATCGCGCTATAACAGCTTAGTGCGGAAATGGCTGGTCTGGCTCATTGGGGCAGCAGGGAACAAAACTGCACTCTCCTCTGTGTGTCAGCCCTTGTGGTGTTTAAAGAGTGCGGTCATGTTACCTCTCAGTCTTCTCTTCACAAAGCTGAACATGCCCAACTCCCTCACAACTTTTCCCCATATGGTTTATTCTCCATACGTCTTTTCATCCTTGTTGCCCTTAGCTGAACCCTTTCCAACTTGTCTATATCCTTCCTCAAAGTAGGCACCTAGAACTGAATGCAGTGCAGTTGGCCCTCCACATTTATGGGTTTGACTTTCATGGATGGGGTTACTTATGAGTTTTTCCAACCCCTGCCCCCCATCTCAGGCACTGCTGGGGGAACCCTCCCTCTCAGTGGCTTCTATCAGGGTGTGCAGCCCTTTAAAAATCTGCCTCTGGTCCTCTACCATCACCACCACCACCAGCTGCCTAGCCAGCTAAGGATGGCTCCCAGCCCAATTTCTCAGCACCACAAACCCTTTCCCTTTCCTCACACCCACCAGCAAGAGAGAAGAATCAGAGAATCATAGAGTTGTAAGAAAGCACAATGGCCATTGAGTCCAAACCTCTGCCATGCAGGTGCACACATACAAAGTATGCCAAGCAAATGACCACCCAGCCTCTGTTTAAAAACCTTCAAAAAAAAATGACTCTTCCATACTCTGTGTGGACATATTCCACTGTCAAACAGCTCTTACTGTCAGGAAGTTCTTCCTGATGTTTAGCTGGAATCTTTTCCTGTAGTTTTAATCCATTGCTCTATGTCCTAGTCTCTGCAGTAGTGGAAAACAAGCTTGCTCCGTCTTCAACATGACATCCTTCAAATATTTCTACATGCCTATCATGTCACCTCTTAACCTTCTTTTTGTCAGGCCAAACATACCTAGCTCTCTAAGTTGCTCCTTATCGGGCATGGTTTCCAGACCCTTCACCATTCTGGTTGCCCTCCTCTGGATATGTTCCAGCTTGTCAACATCTTTCTTGAATTGGGGTGCCCAGAACTAGACACAATATTCCAGGTGAGGTCTAACAAAAGCAGAATAGAATGGAAGTATAGGCCCACCATGTCGACCCCCCTAGGTTCACCATGTCGACTCCCCTTCTCCCTCTCTTTTCTCTGACTGGGTTTGAGCTCGTATGCCTATCTCCCCATGATTTGGCTCCTTTCCCACAGACGCACACACACATTTTGATATTTCTGATTTTTCCATTTCTGCAAGGGTCCTGCACCCCTAACCTGTACTCCAAATGAGGCCTGACTAGTACAGAATATAATGGGACTATTATTTCCCTCGGTTTGGAAACTATGCAGGCTCAGTGTAGGAAACTGTCTAGTAAATAGTCTAACCATTGGTAACTGTGGCTTAGTTCTGTCACCTCTGATTGGCAGCAGCTTTCCAGGCATTCAAAACAGAGGTCTATCTCAAACTTATTTGGTGATACTGAGAGTTGAACCAGGAACCTTTGGCCTGAAATACATGCACTCTGTTACTGAGCTACATCTCCTCTCAAGGGATTTTTATAATTGCCGACCCAGATGTTGATTGCCTCCCCCAGCTGCAGTCAGCCCAGGTAGGGAAAACACATAGGCACCATCGCTTTCTTTCCTTGTATAGTCAGCTCTCCACATTTGCTGGGCTAGCGGTGCAGAACCCCTGCAAAAGTGGAAACACCACAAATATGAAAATGTGCATATATGTCTGTGGGAAGGGGGCAAAGGAATGGCGGGGAGAGCGAGCACCCAGGGTTCAAACCACATCAGAGAAAGGAGAGGGAAAGGGGATGTTGGGTCTGTATAGGAGGCCCTATACTTCCTCTCTCTTGCCCTTGGATGGTGGGAGGCATTGAGAAAGGGTTTGCGGTGCTGAGAAATCAGGCTCTATTCTGTCCTAATGTGGCCAGGCAGCACCTGGTAGAGGAGGAAGAGGACAAACAGAGGTGGGTTTTTAAAGGGATGCATGACCTGATTGAAGCTGCCGAAGGGGAAGGCTCTCTCCAAGAAGAAACACTTGAGATGAAGGGGAGAGAGGTTGGAGAAATTTGCAAATAATCAAATTCGCAAAAGTGAAACGCATAGATGTGGATGCCCAACTTTATGTTTATTTCTCTGTCAAAGAATTTAGAAACAGTCATCATTATTGTGCCTATGTATTTACTCCTCTATAAAAACAATTTGCATCGAGGAATTGGCATGTGCAAAGGTGGGGAAGAAGGATTGACCCACCTGCCCATTGCATGGATCCAATCCAAATTGTCCTCCCATTGTTGCTTTTGGGAAAAGGAAAAGAGAAAGAGAGATCTAATCATAAATCTCCAATATTCATGCTTTGTTTGGGCCACATCTCTACATGGCTCTGTCAGTTGGGCTCTTTATCCTGCCTGCCACTATGAGAAAAAAGAATTAGAAGTTATTTAACCTTGAATATAACCATTAGTTAAAGCAATTAAAACCAAAGGGTGAGTTAATGGGCAGTGTCAAACATCCTGAGAAACATCTGGTATCATAAAAGTCTTCATTTTCACTTAATGAATAATTGATCCACCTTTCTTTGAAGCTAGGTTAGCTCACAAGCAGAGACAGGCAGGATAACGGCATCTCATACCAGTCTATGTACTTTTTATCACCCTCTGGGCCCTTTTCTGTCCATCCCAGCCCTATGAAAAGATAGAAATGGGTCTGAAGCTTGAATTAGCCAGGAAATACAGCTTACTTAACTGAATTTTGGGCTCTTGGAGGAACCTACCTAACAACTCCATTGGTCTGTTAGTTCTGGTCATCTAAAATAACTGGTACTCTCGAGGTGTATGGGACTAGCTCTCCTATCGTCCCCAGCCAGTTCTCCAGCTTTGTAGTTCTACAGGTACAGGGGTAGCCTTGTGTTGACAGAAGACAAAATCCAAAGTGAGGTAATTCCTTACTAATCCAGCAGAAAAACCTCTGCGTAAGCTTTGGAAACCAAAGTCTGTTTTTGAAGCTATATATATATTGCAAAAGCATTCAGGGGCCCTTTCACACTACACAATTATAACACTATGGCCATTTCCGCACTAGCCTGTTATAGCGCGATGATTCCACTTTCAACATCCTCTGGAATCCTGGGGTTTGCAGTTTTGGGAGGGGCTGGCTGGCCCCTCCCGAAACTGCAAACTCCAGGATTCCAGAGGATGTTGAAAGTGGAATCATCACGCTATAACAGGCTAGTGCAGAAATGGCCTGTGATTCTACTATAACTGCCATGGCTGTATCCTATGGAATCCTGGAGTTTGTAGCTTGGCAAGGCACTAGAACTCCTTGGTTGAGAATTCGAAACATACCTCCCTAACAGCCAGACCTAGGCTTCCACAGGACAGAACCATAGCAGTTAAAGTGGACTCATAGTGCTATAATTCTGTAATGTGAATGGGTCCTAGGATTAAAAAGGAGGGAGCAACAGTACAAACAGTCGTGTAGTCTGCATGTTGTATTAAAATGGTTTGAAAGGAAGGCATGGCAAGCTATCAGATTAGACTCATAAGGCCAAATTTGAGACTGAACCTGGGACCACCAGTGTGCAAAGCAAGGAATTCTGCCACTCAGTTGTGGTTCTTCCCCAAAGCCCTTTTCTTTCAACATGGTTTCCAGCTCTGAGCCTGCATTTCAAAGTCTCCTACTGCATTGCAGGAGTCTTCAGTGCACTTTCAGTTTGTCTGAGCACATCTCTCTCTACTGCACACTTTATTATACTCAGCCAAACCACTAAGCGCGTCTTTTGTAAACAAGTCCACACACTTCTGGTTTGGCGCAAAACATTTTGGGCATTTTAGTTTTGGGAAACTTCTTGAGAGACAAGTGCATGGCATTGAGAAAGTAGACAAAACATTTTCCCCTTCTCTCTTTTCAAGTGATGGAACCGATCGCAGTAAATTCAGGATGTACAAAAAGGAAGTACCTTTTCACACAGCGCATAATCAATGGTTTTCTATTGGCCACTTGATCAGACAGCTTTACAGAGGGATTAGAGATTGTCTCCCTTTGGTTAATGGATTTTGCTGATAGAACTAAAAGCTATTTGCTGAAGTTGAGGGGTGGTCAGTTCAGGACAGATGATATACCTACTAACTGTTCCAATTTGGCAGGGACAGTCCTGATTAATCCTCTGTCATCCCCCTTTTTCAGATGTTTGTAAAATTTTGCAGTTTCTCTTTCCTTCTCTCATTTTCCCCCTTTGTCCTCAGCTTACTTCAAACTGAGTTCACAGTGCTACAAACTGAGTTCAGAGTGCAAAAATGATTTGCACTCAACTCAGCAGAAAGGGATGGAGGAAGCAAAGTCTTAGGTCATTTCCGCACTAGCCTGTTATAGCGCGATGATTCCACTTTCAACATCCTCTGGAATCCTGGGGTTTGCAGTTTCGGGAGAGGCCAACCAGCCCTTCCCGAAACTGCAAACTCCAGGATTCCAGAGGATGTTGAAAGTGGAATCATCACGCTATAACAGGCTAGTGTGGAAATGGCCTTACTCTTCCCAGTAGACTCAGGCAGAAGCAAACAGCTGCAGGCTCTCCTAGCTTGTGTGTTCTTCTTCATTTAAGAACTTTTCCATCTTGACTACACTCTGATGTTGCTTGGCCACACATGTCTCAGTTTGTATCTATTAAATCTTGGAGGGTATTAGATAAAGGAAACATTTCCTCACATAGCAGATAGTTAAACTGGAATTCACTCCTGAAAGATGATAGCATCAGCCACTAACGTGGACAGCTTTAAAAGGGAATTAAGCAGATTCATGAAGGATAAGACTATCAGTGGGTGCTACACATAATGCCAATCTAATGCATCTAATGCCAGAAGCAGCATGACCTTCACTATCAGTTGCACTCATGGGTTTCCCATCGGCATATTGTTACTGCAGTTTAGGCCTCCTTGGAGACACCCCATAGATATCATTTTGATATCATAATTTGGCTTTCTTCCACCACCCCTCTCCACGTGTTTGAGAGGCCCCCGGACAAGCACAGAGCTAGGCTCGGCCACTAATTGCTGGACATTCTATTCTCCACCCAGGCAGACCAGAAACAGTCAGATCGCCGCTTCAGGAGACTGTTATCACGGTTATGATATCTCTGGTGAGAGCACTAGATATCCTTTGATATCAAATAATTTGGCCTTTGCTTGACCTTTCTCTGCCACCCTACTCCACGTGTTTGCAGAGGTCCACCGGACAAGCATGTATTGGGCGTGGCCGTTAATGGTTGTACATTCCAAACCCCATTCAGGCAGGCAGTTTAAGCCTCTCCGATGCTTTAGGGAAAAACCTTCTTGTAAACCGGCTTTGCTCGGCGCATACCTTTACAAAGCCGCACGGCCAAAAGCCGAGCCATTCCTTTATGTTGGGCCATCAGCATACTGGCCATACTATTGTCATCGAACGCTAAGCCCACCATGCAAAACTTGACCTTTTCCAACTCCTTTGTCCAGCTCCAAATTTCCTTTGTTCTCACCGAGCATGGCATAGCCCGTAGGTAAAATCCACCCTATAAAAGGTCTCCATTTTCGGGACTTCCTCGGAACACTTTGGACTTCCATCCCGCCTTGCTGTTGGTGTGTCCAGTGAACTCCCCTCAGTGAACCACGCTGAGTTTCCATCCCTGCAACCCCATCTTCTCTCCACGACTACAAGACCAGGTGTCGTATTGCCCATTCCCCAAAGCTCTCCATTTCTATTTCTCAGTTAGTTAGTGTATGTCTAGTCTTTCGTGTTTCTTGTCTTTAATAAAATATTATTCGTTACTTTAAAACCTTGTCTAGCCGCTCTCTGACCCGACGCTGTATACATAGGGTGAAAGATCCTAGCTAGAGTTACCCTGCCTCTCGTTAGCTTAAGAGGGTGCTCAGGCTTAATTTCCCCCATCTTGTGTATTTATTTGGTTATTTGGGCACCCCTCCCGAGACCCCCAACATACAGGGTAACAAGACCTCTCTGAAAACACCATCATTATGTATGCACGCTACCTACAAGGAACTCCCTCCCCCGAGCAGGCAATTTGGCATGCTGAATACTCAAACGCCAAGCTCTCTGCGTTTGCATACTGGCTACACTATTGTTAATTTGGCTCTGACTCAATCATGCTAAATTCTGACCTTTCCCAAGCTTTGTCTCACACCCAAAACACATTGTTCTCACTGAGTAAGGTATAGCCTGCAGTCACATTTCTCCCCATAAAAAACCTCTGATTCTGAGACCATCCTTGGGTCGCTCCCGAGTTCCAGACCGCCTTGCTACCGCTTTGCTTGGTGAGCTTCCCCTCAGCTCCACATGCTGAGATCCATCGAACCCCAGCATCGCTCTCTATCTTCTTTCTGGGCTTCTGGAACAGGTTTCATATCACCAGAATCAACTATCCCTCTGAAAATCCCGCTATCATACTCACACCTTTATTTTCCCTAGTTATCTGTGTGAGTGTGTTGCTTACATTGTGTGCTTGTATTTAATAAAGATTTCCAACATCATCTGCTCCTTGACTTGGCCTGACCCCGTAAACATTGGGTTACAAGATCCTGCTGCGTTACCCTGCCTCTCGTAGTGCCAACCAGTGCTCTTGACTAATTTCCCCATCTTGTAATTGTAAGGTTATTTAGGTGTCCCTCCCGGGACCCCCAGTAAACAGGGTAACAATATTGTGTCCAAACAGAGGCCTTTGACTGGATCTTGCAGAACTCTTCTTATGTCAGAACACAGAACAAGACAGGAAGATATATTATACTGAGTCAGACCATTGGTCTATTTAGTTCAGTACTGTCAGCTCTGACTGGTAGAACTGTCTGTCTGGGGTTTCAGGCAGAATTCTTTCCTAGCCCTGCCTGAAGATCTGTGGCATTCTTTGGGGATCTTCCACCCAATTATCAACCAAGCCCAGTCCTTCTTAGCTTCTGAAATCAGACAAGAGCAGCTGCATTCAAGATGGCATAGTGATGTGCTGTGTTGTTCAGTTCTTAAGAATTCTCCACCTTCAGAGGCAATACGTAACTGGGTGCCTTTTGTTTGGAAGCAACAGTGAAAGAGAGTGGCTGCAGCTTACCCCAACATGGCACCCTTGGGATGTGTTAGACTACAAACTCCATCCTCCTGAAATGTCAGTGAGGGGAGCTGTAGTCTACCCATATCTGGGCTGGGGAAGGCTGGGCTCCTGCCTTTGTGCCCTGATTAGGAAAATAAGAAGAGCCCTTCAAGGGCAAACTAGCATTCCATTCAGGCAGTTGAAAACTAGTTGCCTGTAGAAAGCTTGCCATTAGGACACGAATACAACTGCTTGTGAGAGCCAGCATGGTGTAGTGTTTTGAGCATTGGACAATGACCCTGGAAACCAGAGTTGGACTGCCTGCTTGGCCATGGAAACCTACTGGGTGATCTTGGACATGTCACACACACTCAGCTCCAGAAATCCCCATGATAGGTTCACTGAGGTTCTCCATCAGTCAGAAATGACTTGAAGGCACACAACAGTGGCAACAACAATTGGTTGTAGGCTTCCCAGAAATATCTAGTGAGTAGAGAAGATGCTTGGTTGGATGGCTCTTGGAGCTGATCCATTGGAGGCTATTCTTAATTATTATTTCTCTTTATTCATTATTCTCATGTATAACTTTTCTTCCAAATTGCTCATGGCTCTTCTCCTCCACACACTTAATTCTCACAATAACCCTATGAGGTAAGCAGGAGAGCAAAATGAGGACATTGCCCTCCTCAAATAAGAATTCTTCCCCCATTAAGTTGTCCTGCAGTCCCCAAATTTCTGGCATTGCTGAGAATGAGACCCTGAAAATAGTTTTACACGTAGAACTCTCATGTTTGCTGTGTCTGCATTCCCATGGTAACTTTGCCTGAATAATTTATTTGGATGCCTAAACTGTATTTCTAAATGCTCAGCTGGAGTTTTAAGTTATTGCACTTCTAGCAATATGGGGACTGAAAGAAAAATATTATTGGGAGTGCAAAATTCTTATTTGTGGGGCATTTCCCACCCCTCAGTGTACCACATCAGGAAGGTCAAAGAGAAAACGTATAAGGAAGTTCAGCTCACTGGGGAGCTGAACTTCCTTATACTCTTATAAGAGGAGGAGTGTGGTTGGTTGTGAATGTGGTGTGGGACACGTTATGAATAATGTCCTTTAGCGTGACTGGCACTGGAGACTGGTGCAATTTTTAAAAAAGTAGAATTGCTGATTCACTTTCCTAGGCTTGAGTGTATTACCCAGTGTCGGAGACACTGAATGCCAAATCATGCTCATGACTCAAATTAAACCACTGAGCATAATGAACTGGGCAGAAACTTTGGCAGCCAGCAGTTGATGTGAACAAGCTGCTTCCGCAATGCATCGAAAAGAACCCGGTAAATATTGACAGGAAGTGAGTCACTGAGATAATAGAAAAACCTTTTGTTCAAGGCCTGCAAAACTGTCAGGGGGAATCAAGCATTATACATTTGATTTCTTTCTCTTTTCAATAATAATTTCTGTCCCCTTGGATCAGGCTGGGTAATCACCATGTCAAAACTGTGACATGGGAAAACGTGAGCGTTTCACTCTCAGTCTCTCAACCACCATGTTAGCTTGGAAGGAGGTTCCTTCAGTGTCACTGCTAAGATCACGGGTTGATGTTGAAAGTTACCAGGAGCTCACTCACATCACACAATTACAGCACTATTATTCCATGTCTTCCAATGTTCCACAAATGAAAACCATGACATGTGCAGCCAGGCGACATGATAAGGGTGGTCAAGATTGAAAAAGATATTGAGGAATAACAGACTACCCAAGAGGGGCTGCAGCAGTTTGCTTTTACCTAAACCTTCTGGGAAGGGCAAGATTCTATCCTTTCCTGCCCTCTCCTAGCCTCTTCTGAGCTGAGTGCAATCTGCTTTTTCATTTTGAACTCTGTTTGCAACAATTGAAATAAGCCAAGGATAAAGGTGGAAAGTGGAAGGAGGAAGAGAAACTGAGACATTGGCCATTTCTGCACTATATTATTATAGTGCTATTATTTTACTTTCAGCATCCTATGGAATCCTGGGGTTTGCAGTTTAGGGAGAGGCATTTGGAATTCTCAGCCAGAGAGCTCTTTGGCCACAGAAAACTACAAACCCCAGAATTCCACAGGATCCTGAGAGTGGAATAATAGCACTGTAACAGTATAGGGTGGAAATGGCCTTTCTCATTTGGATGGGCCTTTGGCTCTTAACTCATCATGGTGGAAGGTTCTTTTAATAAAGAGTGTTGTGCTTTTATCTTTTTTTCTCTGCACCTTCAATGTGTTGTTGATCTGTGTTGTTGATCTGTCAAAGGCCGCTCCCTAAACTGCAAACCCCAGGATTCCATAGGATGTTGAAAGTGGAATAATAGCACCAGAACATTCTAGTGTGGAAATGGCCTTGATTATAATAAGCCATGCTGGCTATGAGGTTCTAGAAGTTGTAGTCCAAAAAAGTAACTTTTTCATACTCTGATCCTGAACAGTAGCACTCTTTTCTGCAATATTTGGTTTCACTTATCCTTCTGAAGGGCAATTACTTACCCCAGAAATTAGAAATTATATTTGCTCAGTGGAAGCTAGTGAATTATGAAGTTTTATTTCATGGTTAATCACTTTTCTGGGTGGAGCTGGTGACAATTTCTATCATGGTGTGGGTGTGGCAAAAAGAAAAAAAGAAATCAGTCCAACAGCTTGAATGTGGATACAGTGTGAAGCAGAGATGAGGCATGACCTTCATGACCAGTGAAGTGTCATGAACTTCACACTCGCTTGTGAAATTAATATCTGTCAAAGGAATGTAAGGTGACACAACACAGTCCTCCTTCCTATTTGTATGTCAGAACAATCTTGTGAGGTAGATTAGGCCGAGAGACAGTGACTGGCACAAGGTCATCCAGTGTACTTCCTGGCCAAATGGGGATTTGAACTGGGCTTCCCATGTCTTAAGCGCTCTGACCACAACACCATACTTGCTGTGTCACTGCATTTGTACTCTGACTTGAACACTGATAAGAAGACTCTTGTTGTTATGTGCCTTCAAGTCGCTTCTGACTTATGGCTACCCGAGGTGAACTTATCACAGGGTGTTCTTGGCAAGATTTCTTCAGAGGAGGTTCGCCTTTGCCTTCCTCTCCGGCTGAGAGAGTGTGACTTGCCCAAGATCACCCAATGGGTTTCTATGCCAAGTGGGGATTTGAACCCTAATCTCCCAGACTCTCAGTCCAGAACTCACATAATTGTACCACACTCACTCTCAAGAGATTCTTACCTTATTAAATCTTATTACAAGGCAGTGCTTATGTTGATTTATAGTTCTACTAGCATATGTGTTCCCCGGGATTTTATTTTCTCATAGGTAATGCTTGTTAGAAAGATTTATCTTCTGCAAAGACATCTTGATCGGGTGTCTTTTACAGTCTTCTGGGGAGGTGTTTGATTGTTTGTTTGTTTGTCTGTCTGTTTTCTCTGGCCCTGGGCTCTCCCTGAGCATACGGTCTAACTGACTAGCTAGGAGGAGGAGCTGGCAGCCATTAGTCTTTTTTTTAAATAATTTTTATTGATTATACAGCAAAGAAAAAAAGCAGAAACAAAAAAATAAAACACCACGTGATATACATAATAGTGAAACAAAAAAATTTCAACCAAAGCAAACGTACATTATTATTTCTCTCTATTACCATTAGAATCATAAACTTATTCAGCTTATTCTATATCATATTACTTGTATACTTTTGTTACCTGTCTCTAGGGCCCTTTTCACATGCAGGGAGCCAAAACAGGGCGGCGCACACAGGGGCGGAGATTACCTGCGTGCGGTTTTCTCCGCCCCTGCTCCTCCCTGCTGGGAGTGCGGCTCCGCCGCTCCACATGCCGCCAAATTTCGGCGGCGTTTGGCAGCGTTCAGCGGCGTTTGGTGGCGCCCAAAATGGCGGCTGGCGGCTTCCGGCGGCGCTCCGCCAATCAGGGCAGCGCGCCAGCCGGAAGCCCGCCCCCGGGCAGATCTACAGAGACGCACTAATGCGTCTCTGCAGATTCACACCGGTAGCAGCTGCGGATTAGTGCGGGCGAGTTTCATAAAAACCACCTGGGAAGGTGGTTTTTAAAAAACTCGCAGCGCCACCCTTGCGGCGGCACTCGAGCGGCACTAGATCGGTTGGAGGTGTGGAGCCTCACCTTTTCCAACCGCACTAGATTGCCCGGCAGTGTGAACGACCTCCGTCTCCCATCGTCTGGAGGCGGAGTTTTACCCCCGTGTGGAAATGGCCTAGATCTCATTCTCATTATACTCATTATTATTATAATAATTTCATTCTTAATTCTATATTTTTCCCTTAGATTTAATCTATTGCTATTATTAAATATAAGCAGCCATTAGTCCCAGCTGACTCACTAGGGGGAGGAGCTAGCAGCTCTTTATATCTGCTCCCAGCGGCCTTCAAGCTCATTTCCAGAGGGGAGAGCGGAAGGCGAGCTGCGTCTGAGAAGACATCTTGACCGGGTGTCTTTTAGAGGCTTCTGGGGCTGTGTTTGATTGATTGTTTGTTTGTCTGTTTTCTCTGGCCGTGTGCTCTCCCTGAGCACACGGTCTAACTGACTAGTTAGGGGGAAGAGCTAGTAGCCATTAGTCCTAGCTGACCTAGCACCAGCACCAACAGTCTCAGCACGAACAGAAAGTTTAGTCAGCTGTGAGGGAATCTGCTCGTCGAGTAACCCTGGACAAGCGTTAGAGGAGATGAGTTCTAGTGGTTGGGGACTCTTTGCTGAGAGGAACGGAACCGGCCATTTGCAACTCGGACAGGACCAATCGTGAATTAGTTGCCAAAATCAATGACATAACAGAGAGGCTAACCAGACTGGTCAAGCCCACTGACTGTAACCCCCTCCTCTTGGTTCACGTCAGAACCAATGACACGGCGAGGCACAGCTTTCACTGCATCACAAAGGATTACGAGCTTATGGGTAGGAAGGTGAAGGACGTTTGTGCGCAGGTTGTCATTTCATCTCTTCTCCCTGTGGAAGGACATGGCCTACAAAGGGAAAGAAAAATAGTGGAGATCAACAACTAGCTTTGAAGATGGTGCCGCTGGGAGCGATTTGGATTTTTGGATCACAGCCTCCATTTCCACGAAGATGGTCTTCTGGCACGGGATGGCCTGTGCCTTACAACTGTCGGCCAGAAAGTTTTTCTAACAGTCTCACAAAATGGATCAGGAGGTCTTTAAACTGAGTTTGACTGGGGAAGGGGACAGTATTATTCTGGGCAAGGATTCAGTGAGTGCTGCGAAAAATGGCCCAAATGATATAGATAGGGCAGGCCAAGTAGAACTAGAGACCAACAGAGAGAGAGAAAGTAACTTTAGTACAGGACTTCCACAAAGGGCACATTGTCTCAAGTGTCTCTACATTAATGCACAGAGCATCGGGAATAAGCAATAGGAACTCCAGCTCTTAGTACAACAAAATAAATATGATTTAATAGGCATCACTGAAATCTAGTGGGATGAATCTCATGATTGGAACATAGGAATACAGGGGTATAAGCTATTTCGCAGAAACAGACCAAACAAGAAAGGAGGAGGAGTAGCCCTATATGTCAAGGATATTTTCACCTGTGAAGAGATCCATGACTTAAATCTGGGAAGCCAAGTTGAGAGCATCTGGGTAAGAATTAAGGGAGTGAGAAACAATAGCAGATGACCACACATTCAAAAAGGAAGAGATGCCATGTTAATGGAAGATTTCAATTATCCCGATATTTGTTGGCAGTCAAATTCTGCAAAGACCACAAGGTCCAGCAGGTTCCTCACTTGCCTTGCAGACAATTTCATGGTCCAAAAGGTGGAAGAAGTGACAAGGGGATTGGTTATTTTAGATCTGATCCTGACCAACAGGGATGACCTAGTTGATGAGGTGGAGGTGGTGAGATCTTTAGGAGGGAGTGACCGTGCTCTTTTGGTGTTTGTCATTTAGTGGGAAGGAGAAGCCAAATGTAGCCAGGCACGCATCCTAAAGTTTAGGAAAGCTGATTTCTCTAAATTTAGGGAGTTAGTTGCTGAAATCCCGTGGTCAAGAATACTAAAACAGAAAGGAGTTCATGACGGATGGGAGTTTCTTAAAAGTGAGATACTGAAGGCACAATTGAAAACTGTGCCAATAAGGAGGAAAAATGGCAGATGTCTAAAGAAACCAGAATGGTTGACTGAAGAACTCTCAGCTGAGCTAAGTGTTAAAAGAAACATGTACAGGAAATGGAAGAATGGTGAAACCACCAAAGAGGAATTCAAGCAAATAGCCAGGAGATGTAGGGAGAAGGTCAGAAAAGCTAAAGCGCAGAATGAACTCAGGTTTGCCAGAGACATCAAAAACAATAAAAAGAGCTTTTTAAGACATGTCTTCAGCAAAAGGAAAAACAAGGAAATGATAGGGTCACTGCGTGGTGAAGATGACCAATTAATAACAGGGGGAAGTGAGAAGGCAGAACTACTCAATACCTTCTTTGCCTCAGTTTTCTCCCAAAAAGATAGAAGTACCCAACCTGGGGCTTGGGGAGCAGGTGAGGAAGCGAGGGAAATGTAGCACAGAATAAGTAGAGAAGTAATACAGGAATATCTGGCTAAACTACCGTAGATGAATTCAAGTCTCCAGGGCCAGATGTATTACATCCAAGGATATTAAAAGAACTGTCAGAAATCATTTTTGAAGCACTTGCAACAATCTTTCAGAACTCTTGGAGAACAGGAGAAGTCCCGGCAGACTGGAGGAGGGCAAATGTCGTTCCCATCTTTATGAAGGGGAAAAAGAGGACCCAAATAATTATCTCCTGGTCAACCTGTCATCAATACCAGGAAAGATCCTAGAGCAGATCATTAAGCAGTCAGTTTATAATTACTTAGAAAGCAATGCCATAATCACTAAAAGCCAGCATGGATTTCTCAAAAATAAGTCATGCTAGACTAATCTTATCTCTTTTTATGATAGAGTTACTAGCTTGATAGATGAAGGGAATGCTGTGGATGTAGCATATCTCGATTTCAGTAAGGCCTTTGACAAAGTTCCCCATGACATTCTTGCAAAGAAGCTAGTAAAATGCGGGCTGGACAGGGCTACTGTTAGGTGGATCTGTAATTGGTTGACCAATTGAACCCAAAGGGTGATCACCAATGGCTGCTTTTCATCCTGGAGAGAAGTGACTAGTGGGGTGCCACAGGGTTCTGTTCTGGGCCCAGTGCTGTTCAATATCTTCATCAACGACTTGGAAGAAGGAGTGGAGGGCATGTTGATCAAACTTGCAGATGATACCAAATTGGGAGAGGTTGCTAATACCCCAGAGGACAGGATTAAATTTCAAAATGACCTTAACAGATTGGAGAGCTGGGTCAAAGCTAACAAAATGAATTTCAACAGAGAGAAATGTAAGGTCCTGTACTTAGGCGGAAAAAATGGAATGCACAAATATAGGATGGGGGACGCGTGGCTGGATAGCAGTACATGTGAAAGGAACCTAGGAGTCTTGGTAGAACACAAGCTGAACGTGAGTCAGCAGTGTGATGCAGCAGCCAAGAAAGCCAATGCGATTCTTGGTTGCATCAATAGGAGTATGGTGTCTAGATCAAGGGAGATAATGGTACTACTTTATTCTGCATTAGTTAGGCCTCATTTGGAATATTGTGTCCAGTTCTGGGCACCTCAATTCAAGAAGGATATCAACAAGCTGGAACATATTCAGAGGAGGGTGACCAAAATGGTGAAGTGTCTGGAAGCCATGCCCTATGAAGAACTGCTTAGGGGGCTGGGTACGTTTAGTCTACAGAAGAGAAGGTTAAGAGGGGACATGATAGCCATGTTTAAATATTTGAAGGGATGCCATGTAGAGGAGGGAGTGGGCTTGTTTTCTGCTGCTCCAGAGACTAGGACAAGGAGCAATGGATTCAAGCTGCAGGAAAGGAGATTCCACTTGAACCTCAGGCAGAACTTCCTGACGGTCAGAGCTGTCCGGCAGTGGAATATGCTGCCTCAGAGTGTGGTGGAGTCTCCTTCTTTGGAGGTTTTTAAACAGAGGCTGGATGGCCATCTGTTGGGAATGCTTTGATGGGTGTTCCTGCGTGGCAGGAGGTTGGACTGGATGGCCCCTGGGGTCTCTTCCGATTCTATGATTCTATGAGATCCTGTGTCTCTAATTCCCCAATCTGTCTTGTCTAGTACTGTTACGTTCCCCCATATTCCCCAATCCAATTTGAATTCAGAGTTATTAACATGCAGAGGTTGGCCTCCTCCTTGCTGGTAGGCCTTGTCTCCATAGCAACCAGCCTATTCCAGGACCTGTAACTTTTCCTCATATCCCCCAATCCAATCTGTATTCAGAGTTGTTAACATAACAGAGGTTCATTTCTGAGGGAATACACTGCCTTTCTTCTTACTGCTAGGCCTCATCTCCATAGCAACCGGCCTGAGGCCCAAGAGGTCTCTACCTGAGAATTCTAAAGGCCCCTCCCTAAACTGCCAGCCCCAGGATTCCATAGAATCTTCACAGGTAGCCAATCAAAGGAGGTCTTCTCGCCTTGTCCTGCCAATCGTATGAAGTCTTCTCCTGCCTGACACAGACAGACTCACAGACAAACATGGACTTTTATATAGTATATCAATGGACAGGATACACAGCATGTGATGTTATGGAATCTGAGGGGGAAATGTTGCATTTACTAGATCAATTATGGGAGCTAGTGTGATGTAGAGCCCTGGTAGCGCAGTGGTTGAATGCCAGTACTGCAAGCCATAAGGTTGTGAGTTTGATCCTGCTGGGCTCCAGGTTGACTCAGCCTTCCATCCTTCCGCAGGTCGGTAAAATGAGTACCCAGCTTGTTGGGGGCAATTAGCTAAAACATATTGTAAACTGTATAATGCTATTTGTAATGTATAATGTATTTCATGTTGTTCGCCACCTCGATCCATGTGGAGAGGCGGGATACAAATAAATAATAATAATAATAATAATAATAATAATAATAATAATAATAATAATAATAATTATTATTATTATTATTATTATTAAGCGCTGGACTACAACCTTGGAGACCAAAGTTTGATCCCCCACTTGGCCATGGAAACCCACTGGGTGATCTTCGGCAATTAACACACTCTCAGCCCCAGAAAACCCCCGTGATAGATTCATCTTAGGGTCGCTATCAGCTGGGAATGACTTGAAGGCACACAACAACAACAATGGTCATGTACCTAATATCAGATTCTTACCTTATTCTTTCACTTACTATACATAACCATATTTTACCATAATTTATCTGATCAATGCAACATTTCCCCCTGAAAGTCCACCCCGTCACATGCCCTGCAGCCTGTCCATTTGTGGATTTAAAGGTCAACATCAGCACATGGAATTAAGCCTGCGAATCAGCAGAAGCCAGTGTAATTGCTTTAAAATTAGTGTAATGGGCTCCAAGTGGCCCATGCCATTTAAGAGTTGTGCCAGTTGCAGTTTCTGATCACTTTTCAGAGGCAGCCCCTACCCCCCCGGTAGAGATTATAGATGGTAGTTTACAAATGGGAGTCCCTTTATACTCATAAAATACAGTGTGGTTACAATCCGAACAGCAATCCTGCACTAAATCGTTTGGAAACAGCTTGTAATGTGCTAGGCAATGGGATGAGGAGACTGTTCTTTGGAGAAATCTCTATTGTAATGACAATTGCCTGTCATGCATTTCTGAATTTAATGCTTTTTGGACCTGCTGCTTCTCTGTTATTAATTTGGTTTTGTTGTTTAGCCAGAATTAATAGTTTGTGCATATGATTTTTTTTTTTATCAAACTGAGGCATTTTTTTAAATGAGCATAGATCCAAGGAATGACAGTTGCTCATTTTCCCCCCTCCATTTTTTTCCAGTGCTAAATTTCGTTTGTTTCAAACTTTGAAAATTGTTCCAATCTTAAATTTGCTTCATCCTGAAATCTGCAAAGTATTTACCCAAAGATTCTTAAGAAAAAATGTGTTACTTTGTGCATGCTTTTCTCCTACTGTATGCATTTTTAATGTAATTTTTGCCTCTGATACACATTTCTCGCAAGCAATTTTCCTAACTGATTGTAATTTAAATTTTATGTTTACTAATACACAAATTTGATGTCCCCTTTCCCCCAAGAGACACATTGTTGGTTACACTTCTGATTGGAGAACTCTCTGAGAGAATTCAGAGAAGTATGATTAGAGTACAGAGGTGGGCAAAATGTCTTTCTCCAGATGTTCTTGGACTGAAACTTCCAGCAGTTGTCAACATGGCCAGTGGCAAGATATGCTGGGAGCTGCAGTCTTCCAGCATGTGGAAAACCACACAATTCCTACCCCTGACTTAGTGTAAAAATTAATTTCAGTTTGTACAGGGGTGCAAAAGCACAATATAATTTACATTTGCATTAATATGTGAAGCAAACAAATTTCTCTTGCAGATCTAGACACAAGGTCCAGTCATCAGGAAGGGCAACCAAGATGACTAAAGTCTGGAAATCAAAGTCTGGAGACCAAGGAACAATGGAGGGAGCTGGGTATGTTTAGCTTGGAGAAGAGAAGGCTGAGAGGTAACATGATAGCAGTGATGTACGTAAGTCTTTTACTCCAAGTCTCAAGTCTCTACCTTCAAGTCTCAAGTTGAGTCTCAAGTCCTCGCAAGATACTTTCAAGTCAAGTCTCAGGTTTGCGAGCCAACTTTACACCCCAACTTATATTCCAGAATTTCTAGACAGAGTTGAATAAAGTCAGTTTTAACAATTTAAGTAGTGTCTGCCCTCCATATTTGTGATTTTGCCATCTGCACCTTCAGAAATGGGGAATAGGATCCTTCTTACTTCCCATTTCTAAAGCTGGAGGGTTTTTCAGAAGGTGGGGATAGGATCCTTCTTATTCCGCATTACTGAAACTTCAAGAGCTTTAAAAGGAAGTATCTTTTGTTACCCCAAAACGTGCCACAAGGGCCACTCTGTGATGCCAGTGCCTCCTTGCAAAAGTGGGGAATGAATTAGCTCAAAGAGGAGGCTTGCAAGAGGGGAGTAACTTAGCGAGGTCTTACTACCAATGTTTACAGGCTCACATTGGAAAAGAATCAGGCAGATTCAAAAGTAAGCTAAAAATGTGTTTTATTGAGGGGCATTCACTCATGCCTACACACAAGATACACACAATCAAACATTTACATAAGAGCTAGCTAGAGGATAAAGGGAGGAAAAAAATATGGATAGAGAGGCTGAGGGTTTTTGGGGGATTTATAATTACCCATCTAGAAGAGTACTGAAGAGCAGAAATGTGTTTTTGTTTAGATCTAAGGACAGTGCTCATTCAGGAGCCAAACGGACAGAGTGACGGGTAGACCTTCGAGAGACTGTGAGTTGCAAGCCTAAAATCAGAGGTATTTGTACCCTGAAAATGGCCTGTGGCAGTGAAGGTTCCAGATGCAAAGGAAACCTGTTGTGGACAATGGGTCTTTCACCTGTTGATGGGCTTAGTGCTTGATTGACAAAGACATGATGAGTGTTGTAATAGCTGTCTATTGTGGGTGCTACAAGGAAAGAGTTCAGGTGTACAGGGGATGGATATCTATTAATCAGTATCCTGATGGGCTTCTCACAATTGGGTTCCCTGGAAAAATCTAGCTTCTACTTAAGCCTATTATCCACAGGAATGGCGTGTATTTGCCTGACAAATGACTCAGTCTTACCTGGAGGAAGTTTCAAATTCCTTCCCTCTCTTGGTTTGACCTCTCCATCACCTTTCAGGTCTGATTTTGATATCAGAGCTGTTACCCTGTTTAGGGGGGGTCCCGGGAGGGACTCCTAAACAACCAAACAACAACATACTTTGGGGGAAATTAGCTTAGAGCACTGTTGGCAAAACGAGAGGCAGGGTAACACAGCAGGATCTTGTAACTCAATGTTTACGGGGTCAGGCCAAGTCAAGAAGCAAACTGTGTTGGAAATTAATTAAATGACCTTTATTAAATACAGGCACACAATGTAAGCAACACATGCACACAGATAACTAAGGAAAATAAAGGGGTGAGTATGATAGCGGGATTTTGAGAGGGACAGTTGATTTGGGTGATACGGAACCTGTTCCTGGAGCCTGGAAAGAAGATAAAGAGCAAAGCTGGGGTGCGATGTATCTCAGCTACTGGAACTGAGGTGAGGGGAAGGCTAGCCAAGCAGAGTGGCGGCAAGGCGGGATGGAACTCAGGAGCGATCCGAGGATGGTCTTGATATCAGGGGTTTTTATAGGGAGAAATGTGACTGCAGGCTATGCCATACTTGGGGAGAACAATGTATTTTAGGAGCGGGACAGAGCTTTGGAAAGGTCAGAATTTAGCATGATTGAGTTAAGTCCGAATTGACAAAGAGTTAGCCAGTATGCAAATGCAGGGTGCTTGGCAGTTGAGTATTCAGCTTGCCAGGGTGCCTGCTTGGGGCAGGGAGTCCTTTGTAAACAGCTTGCATACATAATGAAGGTGTTTGCAAAGAGGTCACCTAAAGCAAGGATCTGGCTATTTCTGGCCTGCCTGGGTGGAGAATGGAATGTCCAGCGATTAGTGGCCATGTCTAGTTCTGTGCTTGTTCAGGGGCCTCACAAACATGTGGAAAGGGGTGGTAGAAGAGAGCCAAATTATGATATCAGAATGATATCTTGGGGTATCTCCAAGTAGGCCTAAACTGCAGTAACAGAGCCAATTAATACAGTTGCCAATGCAATATTGTGCCAATTAGGTATGGTGCTCATTCAAACCATACTGATTTTGGGGACCCCCAAAGTGGGGCCTTATACCTTCCTCCTCAAGCCCATTCATTGCCTAACACATTTTTTGTTCCCCTTTGAGATATGCGCCCTGCACTCTGGGCACAAGTCTTGCCTTCTGCTCTTAGGAAACATTTTAGAAGGCTCCTCTGATTTGCAGTCCTCAACCCCATCTCAAGCCCGTTGCCAAACCCATTTGCTGTTCCCCTCTGAGAAATGTGTCCACACTTTGGGCTTGAGACAGATCGTCATGTGACATTCTGGATGAATGTGTTACGTCACTGGACCAAGGGCAACAAGTTGGTCACTAAATATATACAAGTCTTGAGTTGAGTCCTTGCATCATTTATTGCTAAGTGAAATCTGAGTTGAGTCACTGAAATGACTTAAATCTGACTTGAGTCCAAGTCAATTGACTAACTACATTACTGCATGATAGCCATTTTTAAATATCCAAAGAGAAGCCACATAGAAAATGCTGCTCTAGAGACTAGAACACAAAACAATGGCTTCAGATCATAAGAAGAGATTTTACTTAAACATTTAAGAAGAACTTCTTTACTATAAGAGCTGTTCAACAGTGGGATGGATTGCCCTGGAGGGAGGGTCTTTACAACAGACTGAACAAGAGCAGTGCTGATTCCTCAGAACTATCAAGACAATTGTGATGATATGAGACTCTTGCATAGAGTTGGGCAGAAATTAAGATTATTTCTGATTCTTAGAATCATAAAATCATAGAGTTGGAAGGGACTACAAGGGCCATCTAGGTGATCTGCTCAAAAGTGTTCTTGCAGTGTCATAATTGTCCACAGGAATAAGGAGAAAGGGGTACTGATCTGTGTTCTTGATGAATTTTGGCAAGTTGTCAGTGACATCCCAGGAAGATGGCACACTTCCCCATTCATCTTATCAGGCTGGCACACAGGTGTCTCTATACCCCTGAGCAAAGAGTCCTGAAGCAGGGGCACCTTTCCTCTCTCCATATTGTGATTGGCAGCTAGCTTGACTCCCTTCTTGGCATGCAGTATCCCTTGTTGCTGGTTTTGTGTTTGGACATCCTCATGCAGAAATCAGAAGTGATTGCTTCGTTGGAGAGTTTTGGAACCCCTTGTGTATTAATCTGCTCCTGACAGTGACTGTCCTCTAGAGCAGCGGTTCTCAACCTGTGGGTCGCGACCCCTTTGGGGGTTGAACAACCCTTTCACAGGGGTCGCCTAAGACCATCGGAAAATACGTATTTCCAATGGTCTTAGGCTCCATTCCCTCCTCAGTGGTGGTGCGCAAGCATGAGCCACACACTTGCATCCTGCTCCTGCCAAAGGGGGGTAGGAGGATGCGAGTGCGTGGCTTGTGCCTGCGCACCACCACTCCTGGGCCTTTTCCACATGTTACCTTATCGCGGAGGTGGGGGGTGCCGTTCGCGCAAGCAAGTTCTTGTGCAAGGCGCTCTCTTCGATGTTCCTTCGTCCTGCAGCTGTCTTCCTGGTTGCGCGACCACCCCACCCCTTCCTTCCACAGTGCAGCCTGGAAGCTGTAGGTTGCGCTGGGGGAGGAAGGGGCGGTGCGGTCGCACAACCAGGAAGCCAGCTGTGGGACGAAGGAGCAGCGAAGAGAGCACCTCGCTCAAGAACCTGCTTGCGCGAACAGCACCGCCCACCTCCGCAATAAGGTAATGTGTGGAAAAGGCCCAGGAGTGGTGGTGTGCAAGCGCGAGCCATGCGCTCGCGTCCTCCTGCCCCCTGTTCAGAAGGGACTGAAATCGCTCCCCTTCTTTGCTACCGGGAGAACCTCCCGTCTGATGGGCCAGCTTGGGGGGCAGTGGCAGCATGGGGGGCAGGCTCCCTCCTCGCCACATCCCCTGCCCCACTCGCCATGGAGGGGGGCACTGCAGAAGGGCCGGGGGGCCGCAAGGTGGCGCTTTTCTGGGGGGCGAGCTGCACCTGGTGCAAAAGACAAAGGTGCTGGGATTCCTCCCCCCCCCGGCCAGAGTCAACACTCTGGAAACTTTTCCCACACTGCCCTCCCCAGTGGAAACGAGAGTGAAGCAGAAGCAGAGCCCAGGGGGGGTTCTCGGAGTTTTTTCCCGGGGGAGACGTGTGGCTCCTCTTTCTCTCCCTGCTCTCCCCCCTTGTTCCTGGCTGGTGAGGCAGCCTTTGCCGGGTGGGGGGAGGCATTGTAAATAATAAATAAATAATTTTATGGTTGGGGGTCACCACAACATGAGGAACTGTATTAAAGGGTTGCGGCATTAGGAAGGTTGAGAACCACTGCTCTAGAGTGTTTCCTAACTGTTACAGACCTCTTCATTTTCCTTGGCACTTTGTTCCTGTTAGTTCTGTACGATCCAATTCTCCCTGTGTTCTGTTATTTACATTTCACTAGCCATGTTAAATATTCACTTCCTACACTTTCACAGGACCAATTAAGAACAAGGTGATTAGAGATGTTCCTTGCACATATAAGTGCATGCCTGCATCTCACGATCTGGTCCATGCCGGTTTATATAGTTATAAATAGTCTGCCAGAGGCTCTTTATACAATGATGAGTTGAGTTCTAGGTGACTTTCAGTACAGTCTTTGGCAATCGGTAGCCATTCTTGCTTGCCCTGTTCCTATATTTTTAAACTATGTGTAGTGCATTGTTGTTGTTGTTGTTGCATGCCTTCAAATCGATTCCTGTTTATGGCAACCCTAATGTGAACCTATTATGAGGTTTTCCGGGGCTGAGAGTGTGTGATGTGCCCAACATCACACAGTGGGTTTCCATGGCTGAGCAGGGAATTGAACCCTGGTTTTCAGAATTGTAATCCAATGCTCAAACCACTATACCATGCTAGCTCTAATGCCTCATCACACTACAAACCCCAGGATTCTATAGTGTAGAACCAAAGCAGTTAAAAGTGGAATAATAGCACTATAATTCCGTAGTGTGAATGGGTCCTTAGAAACATGAACAACATTTAATTAATTTACCTGCCTTCTCCCAATAATTGGTTGTATCCATGATGAAAAACTATGGGCCACTCTTAAAGAAATGGGTATGCCACAATATTGGATTGTCCTGATGCCCAACCTGTACTCAGGACAAGAGGCTACCATAAGGACAGAATATGGAAAAATGGAATGGTTTACGATTGGCAATGGGGTCAGGCAAGGCTTCATTTTATCACCTATCTGTTAAACTTGTATGCTGAAAATACCATGAGAACAGCAGGATTAGGGCCAGAAGAAAGAGATGTGAAAACTAGAGGAAGGAACACCAATGATTTCAGGTATGCAGATGACACTGTACTATTAGCAGAACAGCAAAGACTTGGAACAATTACTGAAGAAAGTCAAGGTAGAAAATGCAAAGCCAGATTTACAGCTGAACATTAAGAAAACAAAAATAATGACCACAGATGATTTATAAAAGAGTCATGTAGGAATGGGGTGGTGGTGGTTGCGGTTTGCCCTGGGTGACAATGTTTTTGGGGGTTCCTGGCTCATAGCCATGCCCCCGTGTGTCCTGGCCACACCCCCACACATCATGGCCACGCCCCATGCACTGTGGCCACGCCCCCATGCACCGTGACCCCCCCACAAACTGTAGCCCAGCCCCCCCCCAAATGCTCCAAGCTCTGCCACTGCTACAAAACCTTAATGCAGATGATGAAGACACTGAAATAGTTCAAGATTTTCCATATCTTGGCTTGGTCATTAATCAGAATGAAGACTACAGTCAAGAAATCAGAAGACTAGGACTTGGAAGGGCAGCTAAGTAGGAACTAGACAAAATCTTCACCTGTAAAGATGTATCATTGAATATTAAAGTTAGGATTTTCCATGCTGCTGCATTTCCAGTTTCTATGTATGGTTGTGAAAGCTGGACAGTGAAGAAAGCTGACAGGGAGAAAATCAACATATTTGAAATGTGGCACTAGAAAAGAGATAGCCTAGACTGCTCAAAAGATAAATAAATGGGTCCTAGGGGAAATCAAGTCTGAACTGTCCCTAGAAGCCAATAATTAAACTGAGGCAGTTTTACTTTGGCCATATGATGAGAAGACATGACTCACTAGAAAAGACAGTAATACTCAGGAAAGTAGAAGGCAGTAGGAAAAGAAGTAGACTGCATTACAGATGGGCAGATAAATCCTAGAAGACACGCCGTTGAGTCTGGAAGATCTGAGCAGGGTGGTTGCTGATAGGGTGACTTGGAGGTCTCCCATCTATAGGGTTGCCATAAGTCAAAGTTGACTTGGCAGCAGTTAACAACAACAAGAATCTCAACAAATCATGGGTATAGAGATTGGCAAAGGAATTTCTGGCAACATCACTCTGCATTTTCCATTGCATATTAGCATTAAATCCTATATGAACTTTATGACTGTGCAAAAAATCCATGAAACCTCAACCATCTCCTGATACAGCCAAATCCCTTTCACTGTTTTAGAGACAGTCTCTAGAAAGTAGCTGAATTATATTTTGAGAAACATCAAATCTTAATATCCTTTAAGCTGCAAGAATATGCTTATCAGAATCCTACATTATTCTCGCATTATGCATTTCCCTGAGTGTAAAAGCATCAGATTCTATTAATCTCTTTCTTGTAAGCTCGTTAAAAACACATGTAAGGTAAGCTGTCTGATAAGCACATATGCTTAATGACGACTCAAGAGTACCCTCTAGTGTTTTTTTGTGATAATGCAGGAGCATCCTTCACCAAGATTATAGACCCACTATCTAGTAATGACTGTGCCTAAACACCCTAAAGGCATCAGGTGTTGTTTGATCTTGGAAGCCAAGCAGAGTCAGTTCTGGTTACTACTTGGATGGGAGACCACCAATGAATACCAGATGCTGTAGGCTATACTTCAGAGGAAGGCACTGGGAAAACCACCTTTGAGTGTTCCTTGCCTAAGAAAAACCCATGAAATTCATGGGGTCACCATAAGTGATTTAAAGGTACACACATGCATATCTAACAATGAGCCAGAGAGCCAGTGTAGTGTAATGATTTGAGCTTTGGACTACAACTCTGGAGACCAAGGCTTGAATCCCTGCTTGGCTGTGGAAAAGCACTGGGCAACTCACACTCCCTCCTCTTTAAAGGAAGGCAAAGGCAAACAGATCTTGTCTGCAATGGGGTCGCCATAAGACAGAAATGGCTTGGAGGCACACAGCAATCTAATAATATGCTAATAAACCAGGGGGTCTTAACCTGGGGTCTGTGTACCCCTAGGAAGTTCATGAATAGGCTTCAAGGGGATCCATTGATAGGATGCAAAAAAAAAATCATTGTTAATTGATTTTTTTTCATTGATTTCCTCCCTGTTACACTGAATTTCTCCTGTCAATGTGAATTTTAAGGTAAAAACCTATCCTTTCTGAGTAGTTTCTTTTTTCATGATTACTCTATGTGAAGGAAACAGATTTCACAAGCAAAAATATAAATTGCATGCAAAATTTTGTGTCTGTGATCAGATGTATTTTCTTCCGGGGCTGGGTTCCATAGCTTTCATTTGATTGTTAAACTAAAAAGTTTAAGAATAGGCCCATAGTGGTCTTGAACCACTTCAAAATCAGTGCTATTTATGTCTCATTGAAAGTGGCACTTCCACGGCCGGCCACTGGATATCCTAGCTCTTGGATTCTCAGAGCTTTGGTCCAAAATAAGGTTGTCAAACTTCGCTGCAGGGTCTCCAGTGGAAAGAGGTCTTCCCCATCACTTGCTACTTGTCCCTTTTAACTGGGTGTGTCAGGAATTGGACATGACATCTTCTGTACCTAAGACCAATGGTCTGGCACTGAGCTGTTCTATTCTCCAAATGCATGATTAGATGAGAAGGCTGTTATTTGCCTTCAAGTGGCTTCTAACTGATGGTGACTCTATCACAGGGTTTTCTTGGCAAGACTATTCCCTATGGTCTGATGGGTATCTCATTCAAACCCATGGAAAGATTCTCAGATCCCTTCTTGTGAGTTCCCATGGAAGAATTGCTCACCAAATTTCTTTCTTGTTAACCAGCAGCCAGTCTAGCCAAAAAGAAAACTCACTTAGAGGCTGTTGTGATTCCAGTGCCTTAAATTCTATTTTAAACTGTGGCCATTTTCACCCCACACTGTTATAGTGGTATTATTCCACTTGCAAGAACCTATGGAATCCTAGGGTTTGCAGTTTAGGGTGGGGCATTTAGAATTCTCAGCCAGAGGACTCTTTGGCCTCAGTAAACTACAAACCCCAGAATTCCCCAGTAAACTCCGGTAAACTACAAACCTGAGAGCCCTGATGGTTAAATGCCAGTATAGCAGCCACAATGTTGTGAATTCGATCCTGCAGGGCTCCTGGTTGACTCAGTCTTCTATCCTTCCACAGGTTGGTAAAATGAGTACCCAGCTTGTTGGGGGCAATTAGCTAACACATTGTAAACCACTTAGGGAGTGCTTAGCACTGATAAGTGGTATAGAAATGTAACTGCTATTGCTAACTGCTATAATTCCACAGGATGTTAACTGTGATAGTCCAAGACTGCAGGCTATGTGCACACCCAAATACAACAGAAGGTGAAACTGCCCAGGTGAAGCAATCAGAGACCATCCTGTGATGTCACCCTACAGAAATCTTTCCTAGACCTCTGCCCAACCAGACATTAAGAGATTGTCATGACTCCCATCAATGTTTTGCCACCTAGAGTTAAGACAATCAGCCCATTCTGGATTCCTTTGTCAACTCTGTGAGAAAGCAATTGCCACTTTGTCCATACACTCTTCTTCTAGGCAGGAAATAGGGCACAAAACCCCCAGCTTTGGTTGCAGCAAATTGTAGTACACTGGGTGTATTACACTGCACATGGTACCTCAGCTTCCCATTCCTCTGTGCTACCCTCAGATGCAGTCTGAGCCCCTCCACCTTGACCTTCTTCTTCGGGACTGGTAACTATCATCCTTTCAACCCAATCTTTCTCTAGCCAGCCTTTCTTGCCTCACTTTCTTATAGCCTTGAATGGTTCCTGAGAGTGTCTGATTTCTTGTGTGTTTGTTAATTCCAAACAAAATACTCTGTTTAACTTTTAATTGGAGCCCTCTCTACAGTTAGTACTGGTAAGCATAGGTGAAAAGATCCTGCTGTTGCCCTTCTCTTGCAGACCTCCTTTTTGCTATAATTCTCCCAGATTCTAAGGAGATGCTGGCATTGTAGGTGGACCTCAAAATCCCCCACCTCTCAGGGTAACACAGCAGTCCAACACATTGGGAGTGCTTGGGACTGGGGAAGGTCTCCCTAGATAAGAAATGCTATTGTTGTTTCTGATGCATCCTTCTTAGCCTAACTAAAACTTACCTGCTCTCCTCAACATTTAATTACTAATTAAAAAAATAATAATGAATATTGTTCATGAAGTCAAAACATTTTTATCCAGGCACAACAGTGAACTCTCTGAAAGTTTACAGACTTATGTTATGTGGTGCTGATATGCTCTAATGTGTCCAGGAGCTACAATGCTGAAATAGCACCGAAGTTCTACAGGGGAGTTTCTTATAGGCACTGCCTGAAAGGAAACCATAACAGCACAACCAGTTTATGTTTGTCATCTCTACAAACATAGGGAGCGTAGTATTTTGGTTGCCAACATTTTAACTTGAAGGCATTCTGCTGGCCTGAAAGGAGATCCCTTGGGAAGGGAACAGCTCAACTGAAATGTATAGACACACATTTCTTAAATGCCTGTTTTATAACCCATCCTTCTGCCAAAACTGGAATTTAAGGAGTCTCACAGGGAAAATGTTACAGACAAAACCCCAAGGCATTATAGGCCTAAATCCAATTGCTAGTCCTAACTAGACTAGAGCCATTGAGTCAATGGCATTTATACAGTTGGACCTTAATTTTGATAGATTTGATTATTTGCAAGTTTCTGCAACCCCTGTCCCCTCTGAAGTGCTTCTTTTCCAAGGGAACCTTCCCTCTCGGTGGCTCCAATCAGGACACATAGCTGTTACTCCGATGGAAAAACCCTATCCCAGAGTCTACAATTTGATATTAAATATGATTCCATGTGCCTGAGAGGTCACCAGATGGGCATGTAGGCAGCAATGGTCAAAGATCAAAAACTAGGTCAGGCCAGTAAAATCCCCAGTCACGTAGCTCCAGGAGACCTCAAGATGTGTAAACCCACAATAAACAAAGGGTCCTCAGCCCGTGAGAAGCCGACTTGAGGGGATTAGCGTGTTTGCCCCAAGTTGAGCAAATATTCCATCAGGCGAGGACCATTTACATGAAGTCACACCACAAACTAACACAGCCAAAGATCCTGAGACTTTGGCAACACCTTGCAATCCCATCACACAAAGAAAATTACCAGTGTGGAGCTTCATGCCCACTGCAACACTCATTGTTCTTCCCGGGGAAGAATTAGTCCTCCAGGTACTTCCCCCCTACAAATAGTCCCAGTTTTTGAGCAGTTCTTTGGATCACTCCCAGTCATCCCAGCAGACCGCTTCTCCGTCCGTTGAGTGATCCGCTCAGCCCTCTCCATGCTGGACCGCACTTCTCCGCTGCCTTCCCAGACCCAGGACTTCAGGAAAAGGTGCAGTATTACCCCAGCTACAGCCCTTCAATACCCCCCGTCCAATATCCTCTCTTTTGCTTCTTAATAGCTCTTGGGTGCGTGTGTGAGTGATTGCATTGCTGCGTGAGATTTTCATTCAATAAAATCATTTATTGGACATTTTTGTTTGGTTTTTGGCTTGGCCTGACCCCATAAACACTGGGTAAAAAGATGCTGTTAGGTTACCCTGCCTCTCACATTGCTATTGCTTGTGTTCTGGCTGGTTTCCATTCTCCATCACGTGGAGCACATTGAGGTGTCCCCCCAAGGGACCCCAGAAATCAGGGTAACATACCCCTTTGAAAATCTGCCTCTGGTCCTTCTCCAGCAGCCACTGCTTTGCCAGCTGAAGGTGGCATGCATCCCTATTTCTCAGAACCACGAACCTTCTCCTGATGCCCCCCAACACCCGAAGGAGGAAATGGGTGTGAGAGAGAAAGTATAGTGCCTCCATGCCGACCCACCCTTTCCCCTCTCGTTTCCTTCAGTTGGTTTGCACCCTGGGTGCCCATTCTGCCCACCATGCCTTAGCCCACTCCCCCCCCACACACACATTTATTTGCCATTTTCCCACTTCTGCCGAGGTCCTGCACCTCTGACTCCAGCGAATGTAGAGGGCCAGCTGTACAAATGTTGACTTGCCATGTTCCCATTAATTCATTGGGCCAAGTGCCCACTGATCCAGAATTCAAAATTATCTTAACAGATAAGGGAACTGGACCAAAACAAAACGAAACAAAAATTAACAGGAAGACGTATAAGGTACTACACTTGGGCAGGAAAAAAAAATGAAATGCACAGATAGAAGATGTCTTGACCACAGTACATGTGAAAAAGATGTAGGAGTCTTAGTTAGACCACAAAGTGAACATGAGTCAGCAGTGTGATGTGGCAATTCAAAAAGCCAATGTGATTTTGGGCTGCATCAACAGGAGTATAGTATCTAGCTTGAGGGAAGTGATAGTATCACTCTATTCTGCTTTTGTCAGATGTCACCTAGATTTCTATGTCCAGTTCTGGGCACCACAGTTCAGTAAGGATATTGATAAGAGGAGGGTGACCAAAATGGAAACCATGACCTATGAGGAGTGACTTAGGAAGCTGGGTATGCTTAGCTTGGAGAAGAGAAGGTGAAGAGGTGACATGATAGCCATGATTAAATATTTGAAGGAATATCATATGGCGCAAACCTGTTTTCTTCTGCTTCAGGGACTAGAACAAGGAACAATGGCTTCAAACTTCAGGAAAAGAGATTCCATCTAAACATTAGGAGCGTTTCCTGATGGTAAGAGCAGTTAGACAGTGGAATGCCTTGGATTGTGGTGGAGTCTCCTTCTTTGGAGGTTTTTAAACAGAGGCTGGATGGCCATCTGTTGGGAATGCTTTGATAGCATATTCCTGAATGGCAGGGGGTTGGACTTGATGGCCTCTTCCAACTCTATGATTCTAGACTAGTTGGAGAGATCCAGCATATTATAGTAGTCTGAGTGTTGGGCTAGAACTCGGTAAGACCAGGGTTCTGCTCAGCCATGGAACTCTCCTGTCACGTTCAGAGGAAGGGCAAACCTTCTCAGAATAAATGATGCCAAGAAAACCCTAGGATAGGGTCACTATAAGACAGAGTTGACCTGAAGGCTCATAACAGCAACAAACTTTAGTGGAACTAGCAATTGGGCATATTAGCAAAAAATGATTAAACAATCTGTAACATTAAAACAACGGAACTAAAAGCAATTTAAAAGAGCAGCAGTTAAAAAGATGTACAGCACCCATTAAATCAGAATATATCATCCACATAAGCACCCAGAAGCTCTGAAGAGGAACTGCCACCTTTTGGCAAGCCAGCTCACCCCAGCCAAGTTCCCTTGAGATAAGCAGTTGCTGCTTTTCCTGGTCTCTCTGGAGGGAACCTGCACATTTCTCTAGCCTGGCAAAGGCAAGCTCTGATGTTTTATGCTAGAAAATATTTTAAAACTGCTGGTGAATTGAGTAAAATTGCTAGATTTTTGCATACTTCAGCCTCTTGGAACACGTCCCCCCAGTCTCCAGTGATTCCCAAGGGAACCAGTTCCTTCCATTTACATCAGTCTCAATTTACATTGTAAGTCTAGGAATGCAACCCCAACATAATTTGTGACTCACACATCTCCGTTTGTAGTCATTCAGTCAGAGAGACTGAATGGTACAGATTTGCATTCAAATTGTGCAGACACAGCCAAAGAGCCTAAAGCCATTTCTGCACTACATTGTTATAGCGCTATTATTCCACTTTCAATATCCTACAGAATCCTGGGATTTGCAGTTTGGGGAGGGGCATTTATAATTTTTACCTAGGGAGCTCTTTGGCCTCAATAAACTACAAACCCCAGAATTCTGCAGGATGTTGAAAGTAGAATAATAGCACTATAACAGTTTAGTGCAGAAATGGCCTAAGCGTGACTGCAACTTTCTCCATACTGCAAAAAAACAAAAAACAAAACAAAACAAAACTAGGGTTGCCCAGTTCAGAATTTTCCCAGGTCCTGATGTTTCCAAACCAAAACCTGAGACATAGGAGTGCCCTCTGGTGATGTCAATAAACACGATGCTTTACGTACCAACCACAGTTGATCACAGCTTGTCATTTAAACACACGTGGGGAGAGAGTGAGAGAGAGAATATAATTTTCTATTTGGAAATTTTAATACAGAAATCTTCCTTAAAGGGATGGTTTCCAGTTCATGATGATACGAGATTATTCTTTCTCACGTACTTGGGGGATGGAATGAGGAACATTTAATCTAGCCTGTTTTCCAATAGCTGGGAGATGGATGCAGAGCAGAGAGTCAGCCCTGGCCCCACAGTGACCAAGAGTGAAGAAGGAATCTAAATAATGAAATACATAAAGTCCCTCAAGAGTTTTGGCAAGTTGTAGCAACAAATCAATTAAGTCTTGTACATTGTAACAAGCTGGTGCTCTCCTAGCTGAACCAGATGTATGCACACAGCCTTTTCCTCTTGCCTGGGGTTGAGGTTCCCAAATTTGGAGAATCTGCACCCTCATCTGTCCGGCAGTGGAATGTGCTGCCTCGGAGTGTAGTGACGTCTCCTTCTTCGGAGGTTTTTAAGCAGAGGCTGGATGGCCATCTGTCGGGAGTGCTTTGAGGGTGTTCCTGCATGGCAGGGGGTTGGACTGGATGGCCCCTGGGGTCTCTTCCAACTCTACATTTCTATGATTCTATAATCTTCTGCCAGGACGTGGCCCGTGAAAACTGGAGACTCAGGGCCAGACGCGGAGATCTGGCAAGTCTGGGTTTAAAACATCAAGAAAAAGGTATTCAGCATAGCAGTCTTGGGTATTCATTTTCCAGCTGCCAGCTAGAACATGTCTAGCATTGCTTTGAGAAGCTGGGAGGAAATCTGGGGAAAGGCCTGAGCAAGTACATCAGCAACCTTTACATAACATAAGCAGCCAGGCTGGTTTGTGTCATGGAAAAAAACAGCAGAGAGAATTGTGGAGAACTGTCCCACTGACAGGATTATAAAGCAGAAGGCCTCTGAGTGCCAGGCAAGGCAGTTAAGGATTTCTGTCTTGGGTTCCTAGATTTCAGGAGTGGCTTTTCCATAAAGCTTACTCAAAGGCAGATTTGCCTGGGGATAATTCATGACCTTGAAGATGCAATGGCATATGAGTGAGCTGTGAGTTGCCATGGCTGCTTGGGCCATAGAGAGAGGCTAAGAGAATTGGCAAGATTGCCCGTTGGACTAAGTACTTGGTAGAACAGAGGCCCAATCAAACTGGATTTTTCACAGGAAATTTTTAGATTTTTTTCTCTTCCATTATATACAAATATATGGGGCATTAAAGTAGTTACATGTTCAAATAAATATTTGTTGGCAGGTGCCTTCCAACTTATTCATGGCAACCCTATCAAGATGCATTCAGAGGTTTGCCATTTCCTTCCTCTGTGGCTGAGAGACTGTGACTTGCCCAAGATCACACAGTGGCTTTCCACACCTGAGCAGGGAGTCCTAGTGTAGCACTCTAACCACTATACCCACATTGGGTCTCCCAAATAAGTTATACAAATAGGTATATATACTTATAAGCAAGATATGCAAAAAACAGGCAAAAAAGTATACATCAAACGCATTCCTTATGAGTCAGTATAAACCTTTCATGAATATGTTAAAAACATGGGCTGGAAATCTGATCAGCTGCACCAGGCCTGCACAACATACAGCCTGGGGGCTGCATGCGGCCCGCCAAAGGATTTTGTGTGGCCTGCATCATTTGTGAGTGTAAGGGCCAAAAAAGATTGCAGCAATTAGGTTGCTGATGGTTTTGAATGAACCTGGTTGGGCCATTCCCTCCTCTTTCCCTCCAGGAGGCAACAGAGAGCCAAGCTAATGCTACCTCTTGCCCTTGCGCAAGATGGCAGCAGTTGCTTCTTCTCCTTCTGTTTCTCTTGGATGGGTGGTGAGGGCGGAAGTACCCAGGAAAAGGAGAAGACCAGCTGGGGCTGGAGGGGGCAAGAAAGGAGGTGGTCTTCTCCTCCCTGAGCAAGCCAACATGGACTGTTGCACAGCAAAATGGGACCTTCTGGGGGAAGCAGCTTATTACAGGTCTGTGTCCTCATTCACCCCCATCCCTCCTAAACTGCATTGGAAAAATTAAATTGCATTTAAAGATTGCATTTTAAAATGGAATTTAGGTCTATTCTGGCATGCGCCATCATAAATTCCAGCCCTCCCCCCAATTTGTAATTTCCCATGTTTATCCTCCAAATCTATTTTCTTCCCCCTTCCTCATAAATAATATTTTTTTTCCTGCCACACCAAATTGTTCACCTCTCCTTTGATCTTTTGCAAATCTTTTGCAAATTACACACTGCTACATTTCTTAAGGCATAGCTCTCTTGTCTTTCCAATAATCCTATTTACTGGTTTTGTGTAATCACAACTTGCCACATTTATATTATCTCAGTCATCCTAACAGGTCAAAAGGGTAAGACAGTGGCCATTTCTGCCCTATACTGTTATAGTGCTATTATTCCACTTCAACATTCTATGGAATCCTGGGGTTTGCAGTTTAGGGAGGGGCATTTAGAATTCTCATCCAGAGAGCTCTTTGGCCTCAGGAAACTACAAACCCCAGAATTTGACAGGATGTTGAAAGTGGAATCAAAGCTCTGTAACAGTGTAGTGTGGAAAGGCCCTAGGACATGGAGGAGGTTTCAAACGGCAGGAAAAGAAGTTCCACCTAAACATTAGGAAAAACTTCCCTAATTTCCTTTTTTAATAATATGCTTTATTTTCTTTGCAAAATAGTTTAATAATTAATTATACTATAATTTATTTTGCAAATAAAAAACATAGAATCATAGAATCATAGAGTTGGAAGAGACCCCAGCGGCCATTCAGTCTAACCCCCTGCCATGCAGGAACACCCATCAAAGCATTCCCAACAGATGGCTATCCAGCCTCCGCTTAAAAACCTCCAAAGAAGGAGACTCTACCACACTCCAAGGCAGCATATTCCACTGCCGGACAGCCCTGACTGTCAGGAAGTTCTTCCTGAGGTTCAGGTGGAATCTTCTTTCCTGCAGCTTGAATCCATTGCTCCTTGTCCTGGTCTCTGCAGCAGCAGAAAACAAGCCCTCTCCTTCCTCTACATGGCATCCTTTCAAATATTTAAACATGGCTATCATGTCCCCTCTTAACCTTCTCTTCTGCAGAATAAACATACCCAGCTCTCTAAGTCTATCCTCATAGGGCATGGCTTCCAGGCCTCTCACCATTTTGGTCGCCCTCCTCTGGACTTGCTCCAGCTTGTCAATATCCTTCTTGAATTGGGGTGCCCAGAACTGGACACAGTATTGAAGATGAGGCCTAACCAAAGCAGAGTAGAGTGGCACCAGTACCTCCCTTGATCTAGACACCAGACTCCTATTGATGCAGCCAAGAATTGCATTGGCTTTCTTGGCTGCCGCATCACACTGCTGACTCATGTTCACCTTGTGGTCTATGAAGACTCCTAGATCCCTTTCACACGTACTGCTATCCAGCCCACGTGTCCCCCGTCCTATATTTCTGTATTCCATTTTTTCTACCTAAGTGTAGGACCTTACACTTCTCTCTGTTGAATGTCATTTTGTTAGCCTTGGCCCAGCTCTCCAATCTATCCAGGTCATTTTGAATTTTGATCCTGTCCTCTGGCGTATTAGCAACCCCTCCCAATTTGGTGTCATCTGGAAATTTGATGAGCATGCCCTCTATTCCTTCATACAAGTTGTTAATAAAAATATAGAACAGCACTGGCCCCAGGACAGAACCCTGTGGCACCCCACTGGTCACTTCTCTCCAGGATGAAAAGCAGCCATTGGTGCTCAAACCTTTGGGTTCAGTTGGTCAACCAATTACCGATCCACCTAACAATAGCCCTATCCAGCCCGCATTTTACCAGCTTCTTTGCAAGAATGTCATGGGGAACTTTGTCAAAGGCCTTACTGAGGTCAAGATATGCTACATCTACAGCATTCCCTTCATCTATCAAGCTTGTAACCCTATCATAAAAAGAGATAAAATTAGTCTGGCATGACTTATTTTTGAGAAATCCATGTTTACTTTAAGTGATTACGGCATTGCTTCCTAAGTAATTACAAACTGACTGTTTATGATTTTTTTATTATTATACTATTTTTATAACTTTACTTGGAAAGTAATTATTATAACTTTATTATATTATATTATAACTTTACTTGGAAAGCGAGGCACTGAAAACCTGTCTGCGACCTCGAGGGAGGTAACGGTACCACTCTATTCTGCATTGGTTAGACCTCATTTGGAATACTGTGTACAGTTCTAGGCACCTCAGTTCAAGAAGGATATTGACAAGCTGGAACGTGTCCAGAGGAGGGTGACCAAAATGGTTAAAAGTCTGGAACCCATGCCCTATGAAGAACTGCTTAGGCTGCTGAGTATGTTTACTTTGCAGAAGAGAAGGTTAAGAGGGGACATGATAGCCATGTTTAAATATTTGAAGGGATGTCATGTGGAGGAGGGAGCGGATTTGTTCTCTGCCGCTCCAGAGACTAGGACAAGGAGCAATGGCTTCAAACTGCAGGAAAGGAGATACCAGCTGAACCTCAGGAAGAACTTCCAGATGGTCAGAGCTGTCTAGCAGTGGAAAATGCTGCTTTGGAGTGTGGTAGAGTCTCCTTCTTTGGAGGTTTTTAAGCAGAGGCTGGATGGCCATCTGTTGGGAATGCTTTGATGGGTGTTCCTGCATGGCAGGGGGTTGGACTGGATGGCCCCTGGAGACTCTTCCACCTCTATGATTCTATGATTCTATTCTATGAAGTTTAGCCCATTTAATTTCGGCCCTTACCTACTGCCAAGTTGTGCAGATCTGAGCTACACCATCAAAGCGTTCCCAACAGATGCTCATCTAGTCTCTGCTTAAAAACTTCCAAAGAAAGAGACTCCACGACACTCCCAGGCAGCATATTCCACTGTCAAACAGCTCTAACCACCTGAAATTCTTCCTAATGTTTAGGTGGAATTTCTTCTCCTGTGGTTTGAATCCACTGCTCCATGTCCTAGTCTCTGGAGAAGCAGAAAAGAGGCTTGCTTCATCTTCTATATGGCATCCCTTCAAATATTTAAATAGCTAATGTAATCTCTTAATAGCTATGTTAAGTATACTTAACTAAGTAATTCTTCCTGGCCTGACCCCCTTAAACCTAACAGAAATATCATTAAAATGTGCTTCAAACACTGGCAGAATGGATGTCCTTCTCTCCATGCTGCTTCCTCATTAAGTAGGTTGGAGAGGGAAGTTACGATTGTTACAAGGAGTTATTGTGAATAGAAAACATGGATGAGTAAATCTAGGTAACTGTTTCATATTCACGGTTAGTCATCATTTTAACACTATTGCCATGATCATAACTACTCTCACAACCTACTTAACCAGGCCTCACCTGCATGGGAAGAAGGAGGTACATTCTGCTGGGATTGGAGCATAAAGGAATGACATTTCCATTAGATTTGAGATGGTGGTGGTGGTGGTGGTGGTGAGGCCAAGAGAAGTTATTTGGTTAGCCAACTAGCTGATACACGCTTCTGGCTATTGAAAGTTAAAGCTGAAGCTTTAAATCTAGCTTAAATCCAAATGGTAGAACAAATCACCCTTCAGACTGAAGTCTAAATCCATACTTAAAACACCAAAACAAGTCCAAACCCAAAACCACACCCAAATTTAAACTTATATTCAAATTCAGATTCAAATCTCCAGTTGCACCTGATGTGATTCACAGGGTGACTTCCATCCTCCTCCTCCCTCCTCTTCAGTCAAAACAGGAGCCTCATCTGTGCTGCTTCTCAAAGTTTCTCAAGACACCCATCTTTGTCCTTGGAATTGCTTTATAAGAACATACAACAGAGTGGCCACAGCCTTAACACATGAAAGGAAGGCATCAGGTGCCAAGGTATGGCTACCTGGGAAGGGTGTAAAATGAGGGTGTTGCCTTTCCAAACAAGAATTCTGCTTGCCAAATGAAAATCTTCCTCCGGGCCCCAAATTTCTAGCATCACAATAATGTAAAACTTGTGTGCATTTAGAAATACTGCTTAGGGATGCAAAGAAAACGGATAGGCATAGCTCCTGAACATAGCAAATCTAAGAGTTTTATGTGTGAACGATTTTCATACCAAGGTGTGCTATGATTATCTATAACTTACAGTCTACCATTTTAAATATCAGAAGGGGATATCAGGTAGAGAATGGAGCCACCTTCTTTTCTGCTGCTCTAGAGACTAGGAAATGAACAAATGGATTCCAAACACAAGAAAAGAGATTCCACAAAAACATTAGAAAGAACTTCTTTACTATAAGAGCTGTATGACAGCAGAATAGGTTGCTTTAAAGAGTAGTGAATTCTCCGTCATCTTTAGAAGTTTTTAAACAGAGGTTGGATGGACAATTTTCAGGAGCGCTTTAACTGTGTATTTCTGAATGATGGGGAGTTGGACTAGATGGCCCTTGTAGTCCCCCTCAGCTCTTAAGAATCTGTGATTCTATAATTTTGAGTGTCCTACTCTCAGCACTGCTAGAAATTTGGGGACTGAAAGAGAATTTCATTGGAGATCAGAATTCTCATTTAGCAGAGTGATGCCCTCATTTTGTTCCCATTATAGCTACATCATTGAATGGGTGCAAGATGCATATATGGTTTTTTTTAAACAGACAGCTTCATAGGATATTTTTGTTGCAGCAGGAAAATGAAATGAGATTTGATTCTTAATGCTGTCTTGACATATCTTTCTTCCTTTGCCTGATGTGCTTTCTGATGGCATTTCCTAACGGTACAGCTCGCCATGAGCTGTTATCTGTTCAAGGTTTGTGTCACTCTCTGTTCCATCACTTTCCCACCATGAAAGGGAGATCCAGCACAGAAGGTTTAAGAAATGGGTCATGTTCAACATATACTCTTTCGCTATCTGTCAGGACCCATCCGCCTCTCCGAAGCTGCCTTGTGCTAAGAGACTGAGAATCCTGATTCCCTTGCCAGTATGATTCTGAGTGACCTTGGTCACAAAACTGAAGCCTCTTTGACATCCTGGGTGTGACTACCCTCCAGGCAACAGCACTGTGCAAATTTCCAGGACACTGATTTACAAGTCTCAAATTGCATTTTGTGTTTGTCCATTGACTTTTCAGGACATTCAAAGCAATGTTTTACTTTTGAATTACTTCTGGATCTGTGGCTGATTTTACTTCTGAAAAGCAGCTCCTGTAATAACTCTGTGTGTTACCCTGACTTCTGGGGGTCCCCTGGGGGATACTTGGTTCGCTCCAAAAATGCAAAGACTGTGGAAATTAGTGGAGCACCAGCTTTAGCAGAATGAGGGGCAGGGTAACCCAGAGAGACCTCCAAGAGGTGAAAAATTATAGGGGATATAGCGGAGAGGGAGTAAAGGCGGTGATACTACACCTGTCCAGAAGTCTTCAGTCCGGAAGCGGAAAGAAGGTAGGAGCTCAGCGAAGAGAGGCGGCTGAAGGGAGCACCCGACTAACAGAGTGCCAGTCTGCTAGCACGGCGAGGAGTTCTCTGAAAAGACTGTCAAAACGGGGACTACTTATAAGGCAGAACGTACCTCGAGGGAGGGCCCTCTCCCAGGAAGAACATTGGCCAAAATAAAAGGAAAAATTCCGCACAACGGTAACTTGATGGTTTGCATGATTGGTTTGTGTAAATGACCTTGCCCTTGTAGTATTCTCCGAAGGTGGAGTTGCTCAACCTGGGGAAAACCTGGTAATCCCTTCAAGTTGGCTATTTGTGGCCGAGGACCCTTTGTTCATGTGGATGTGTCTAGCCTGTGGTCTCCTTGGGAAACGTGACCGAGGATTTACCTGGCCTTGACCTCGGTTCGGTCATTTGACCTTTTTGACTACGCACCCACTCGGGCAACCTCCCTCGGATAGAAGTCATAGTTGATATCAATTTAATATCTTCTCAGGATGGGATCTGCCACTGAGGTAACATGTGAACAATCAAGAGTCTCGGAGATACTAAAAATAATGGCTGTTGGTAGCACAGGCAGATATAAGTTCCTTTACACTTGTTGCTGTAGTTTTTTGGACTTTACACAATAGGTGTATTTAGTTCACAGTTGCAGAAGCAGAGTTCTGTAAGTACAGTCAGCCCTCCACATTTGCTAGTTTCACTTTTGTGGATTTCATTATTCACAGATTATTTGCTGTCACCACTGCTGCCTCCCTATGTCATTTTTAATAGGGACTGCAAGCACTGAGAAACTGTGAATAAGGCTAGTAAGTCCCTATTAAAAATGGTGTGGGGCAGCAGTGGAGGTGGCAGTAAGCCCCACCAGTCACCCACTAATGCCTTGTGAAGGAACCCTGATGCCTCAAAGGAATCCCCAGTGGGTTGAGTATAGTGACCATACTTTTTTGTGTGTTGAATATAGTTTGGGAGGGCCTAGAATTATTCACTTTTTTCCCCACTTTCATGGGGGTCCTGTGCCCCTAACCTTAGTGAATGTGGAGGGATTACTGTATAACCATTTCACTTACAATTGTGCATTTTGGGTTGTGTGTAACTATTGAGGAATGCTTTTTACATACCACTTGATTTACTTGGATTGCAGAAACAGACGTTGCTCATTTCCTGTTACACAATGGGAAACAGGGCATCCACACAACATAGTGGTTGTCCAGTTTGGTGCCATTTTAAGTACCTTGCACTGTTAAGAGATATCCCTCTTGTAATCCAAAGTATATTGCGGTAGTTTGATCTTTGATGGGCAAGATCCATTAGCTTTACAAAAGATTTGCTCCTGGTGGACATAAAAATGGCTATGCTGTTTTGGACTCCAGGCCTCCTACTATTTTGGTCACCCTTCTCTAGCTTGTCAATATCCTTCCTGAACTGTGGTGCCCAGAGCTGGACACAGTATTGCAGGTGGGGTTTGACCAAAGTAGACTTATGTCTGCGGGAGTTAGAATTGACCAGTTCTGTAATGTTTGTATCCAGTAGAGGGCTGCTGTTATGTTATGATGTAGCAGAGCAAGCAGTGGGACCAATGCACAACAGGACTGACACACAACAGGATGTGCACTGCATCAGTCCCAATACACATTGGGCATTCTTGTCGGTGCCCTCTTACTCATATTTGCAATTCAACTTCTTAGTGCCTCTACTACATAGTTAGGTATACCTAAAATTACTTATTGTCAACACATTGCATAGGATTCCAGCAACTGTCATAGTTTGCAACTTGTCACTTCAAAGCTTAGCCTCAGAGAGGACTCTTTCCTTTCCCCTTTACTAGAGATGATGTTGAGGTTAGAGCTTGTAACCTTCCACATGCAGGGCAGGTCCTCTGCCCTTCTCTATATTTTTTATTGGTTGATTTGATTTATATCCCACTTTTCTTTCAATGTGGTATCCAAAGTGGCTTACAATATAAGTCAAAACAGATAAAACAATACATGGCACAAAAGTTTTAAAAAGCATATAACAATCATCCCAATTAAAATGTCAATTTAAAGCAAAAGTCATATTAAATGTGCGTGTGTGTTTGTGTGTTTCTTCAAGTTGACTGTCGACTTACAGCAATCTCATGAATTTCATAGGGGGTTTTTTGGACAAGGAATAGTCAGAAGTGGCTTTTCCAGTTTTTTCCTCTGAAATATATAGCCAACAGCACCTGGTATTCATTGGTGGTCTCCCATTCAAGTACTAAGCAGTGATGACCTGGCTTAGTTTCCAAGATCAGATGGGATCTGGTGCCTTCACATATTAAAAAAACAAAACAAAATACACAACATATCCATTGCTCATTGTCATATGTGAAGATACACAGGCCTCCAGATTGGCCTTCTAAACCATTTTATTGTCCATTGGTAACCAGGCTGGCTGGGGGATTCTGGGAGCTGTAGTACAAAAAGTAATTTTCTCAAGCTTTAAACAGCAGGAGCTCCAACAATGGATATTGTATTTGGAAGTATAGCCCATAATCTTTTAATATTTTCTATTGATCTCAGAAGTAGCTGAGGGCCTTTCTGCATTGCACTGTTATAGTGCTATTGTTCCAACATCCTGTGGAATTCTGGAGTTTGTAGTTTAGTGAGGCCAACGAACTCTCTGGCTGAGAATTCTAAAGGCCCCTCCCTAAACTGCAAATCCCAGGATTCCATAGGATGTTGAAAGAGGAATAATAGCGCTATAACAGTATAGGGCAGAAATGGCCACTGTCTTACCCTTTTGACCTGTTAGGACGACTGAGATAATGGAGGTTTGTCAACCTGTTCTAGACGGGGTCACATTTCCCCTGAAAGACTGTGTTTGCAACGTGGGGGTGCTCTTGGATTCGCCGCTTCAGATGACAGCCCAAATTGATTGATGTTCTCTTCCGACAGGCCTTCCCAGACTAGTGTTCCACCGCCTCTCATCAATTGTCCTCTTGTTTTTAATTTTGTTTTTAATTTGTTTTTAATAGTTAATGTGTTTTAGGGGGTTAGAAGGGTTGGTGGGTGGGGAGGATGGGTTACATTTTAGTGTTCTTAATGTATTTATATACTGTTGTAATGCCGCCTCAATCCATTGGGAGAGGCGGGATATAAATACTATTATTATTATTATTATTATTATTATTATTATTATTATTATTTACATGAAGTCACACCACAAACTAACACAGCCGAAGATCCTGAGACTTGGGCAACACCTTGTAATCTCATCATGCAAAGGAAGTTACCATTGTGGAGCTTCTTTCTCGTTGCAACACCCATTGTTCTCCCCGGGAAAGGATTAGCCCTCCAGGTACCTTTTCCCCTACAAATAGTCCCAGTTTTTGAGTGGTTCTTTGGATCACTCCCGGTCACCCCAGCAGACCGTTGCTCCGTCTGTTGAGTGACCCCCTCAGTCCTCTCTGTGCTGAGCTCCGCTGCCTTCCTGGACCCTGGACTTCAGGAAAAGGTGCAGTATTACCCCAGCTGTACCACTTCAATACTCCCCTATCCAATTTTTTATTTTATTTTATTTATTTATTTATTTGTATCCCGCCTCTTCATATGGATCGAGGCGGCGAACAACTTACAAATAGCATGTATTTCGAAACATTTCTGTACATGCCCCCAACAAGCTGGGTACTCATTTTACCGACCTGCGAAAGGATGGAAAGCTGAGTCAACCTTGGAGCCTGGCAGGATCGAACTCACAATCTTGTGGTTTGTGACTTGCAGTACTGGCATTTAACCACTGCGCCACCAGGGCTCCTATTTCTTCTTTTGTTTCTTAATAGCTCTTGGGTGCATGTGTGCGTGATTGCGTTGGTGTGTGAGACTTGCGTTCAATAAAATCATTTATTGGCCTTTTTTGTTTGGTTTTTGGCTTGGCCTGACCCCGTAAAAACTGGTAAAAGACCCTGCTAGGTTACCCTGCCTCTCGCACTGCTATTGCTTGCGCTCTGGCTAGTTTCCATTCCCTATAACATGGAGCACATTGAGGTGTCCCCCAAGGGACCCCAGAAATCAGGGTAACATGACTTAAGTCTGAATTGAGTCCGAGTCAGTCGAGTTGAGTCTACATCACAGGCTCTTACAGTAAAGAATGCTTAGGTGGAATCTCTTTCCTTGCATTTGAATCCACTGGTTTGAGTTCTAGTCTCTGGAGCAGCAGAAAACAAGTTTGCTTTTATACAGCTTCTAGACACACTTCCTAAGGAGTGCAGGCAACCTTTTCTTGTTTTGCATATGGTTACCCTAAGCCTGGCTGTCAGCCTGCAGGTGAAAGTCAGCAGGGGACAGGCCTCTTCCCCAGGGAGCCTGTCTGCATAAGAGATGATTGGATGACTGCCAAATGATTGTCCATTGCTCATTAAAAGAAAGGGAGGGAAATCCGGAGCAGCTGTCTGGATGATGCATGCAAACTCTATGGAGTCCTTCTACCCATGCAGTGTACATGACATTTTTAATATATCAGACATCCTTCTGATTGCTCCTCCTTGCTTTGGAGATTTGCAAATCCCTTCTGTAACCCTCCAGATATATACAAATAAAATAAATTATGAAAATAGAAATTCTGGTTTTCTTTGGGGGAAGGGGGAGGAAATTAACACAGAAGAGAATATAGGAGGTGCCCATTTTCAAAATCTATGTACTGCAGAGAATAAATGATCTCACCCTGGTTTGCACAGATGCCTTGTCCGAGCTATAATGACCTTTGGGTGTATTATTCATAGCTATCTCTTTCCCCAAAGGCAACCATAACAGAAGGAGGACATTGGCAGATCTTTGCATAACAAAAACAGAAGGTGGTGTCACAGACTTGAGCTTTAAGCTTCTATGAAAACAACTGTCCTTTCAACCACATCTTTTATGAAATCAGGCTGCAGTTTAAAGAGGGCTGCGCTCATGCAGAGATTCAGAAGGCCATTTTCGGATTATCCTGACCCTAGTGAGAGCTACACACCACCATGTTTCCAGTAATGGGAGTCATGATTGCAATCCTATTGGTTGTCTTCTGCATGCAATTGGGCAATTTTGTCCAGTTGGGAACCTATTAGGTTCAAAGTTGCAGAAGAGTTATTATGCATGTAGACGTTGGGCATGTGCAGAGGGCTGTACATCCATTTGCACAATGTCACAGCTCAGTAATCATTGTGGTGTTGCACAATGGGCACCTAACTCTGTGAACATAAAGTTGTTTATGTTTTTTATTTGTATCCTGCATTTCTCCCAATAGGAAAACCAAGGCAGCTAACTATTTGTTATTCTTCTGTGCCTTCAGCTTGTTTCTGACTTACAGGGCCCTAAGGCAAAACTATCACTGGGTTTTCTTGGCAAGATTTGTTCACAGGGGTTGACTGAAGCTGAGAGAGTGTGACTTGTCCAAGTTCACCCACTGGGTCTCCATGTGTTACTGCAATAGATAACCCTATCCCAGGGTCTACAATTTAATATCAAAAATATCTCCATGTGCTTGAGAGGTTCCTCAAACGAGCACGTAGGCAGGCACGGTTGAACAGCCAAAAAGCAGGAAAAACCCGGTCAGGACAGTAAACTCTTAGTCACGTCGCTCCAGGAGACCTCCAGCCAGTTAAATATAAAATATACAAAGAGTCCTCAGCCCTGAGAAGCTGGCTTGAAGGGATTAACGCTCCTGACAAACAGCCCATCAAGTGAGGATGATTTGCATACAGCCGAGGCTTTGACAACCCCGGTAAATTCAATCATGCAAAGCACGCTGACATTTCGGAGCTTTGTTCTAGCTCCTCCACTTATTGTTCTCCCCGGGAAAGGATTAGCCCTCCAGGTACCTTTTCCCCTATAAATACCCTCAGCTTTTGAGCGTCTCTTTGGACCGCTCCCGGATCACTCCTGTTTTCTCAGCTGACTGTCACTCCATCTGTTGAGCTATCCCCTCAGCCTGCCACGTGCTGAGTCTCATCTCTCTCTCTGCTGCTGTCTCAGACCTCCGGACTTCTGGACCAGATACAGTATTCCCTAGCTGCAACCCTCAAAAGCCCCCTATCCAATTTCCTCTCTTTTATTTCTCACTAGGTCTTGTGTGAGTGAGTGCGTAAGTACGAACTTGCGCAAGTCTTTATTTTTAATAAAATCATTTTATTAGACAATTCTGCTTGGTTTTTGGCTTGGCTAGACCCTGTAAAAATTGGGTTAAAAGATCTCGCTAGGTTGCCCTGCCTCTCATATTGCTATTGCTTGTGCTCTGGCTAGTTTCCATTCCCCATGGTGTGGAGCACATTGAGTTGTCCCCCAAGGGACCCCAGAAATCAGGGCAACACATGGCTGAGTGGGGATATGAACCCTGGACTCCAGAGTTCTAGTGCAACACTCAAACCATTAGACAACACTGGATCTTTGAGTTAAAATCAAATACAATTAAAATGACAGCTGGAAAAAAACCCATTAAAGTCACATTAAAAACATTAGGCCAAGATTTTGTATTGCCATCATAACTCTGATGAAGGAGCACCATCATTGCAATAATAACTGATGATGCTCCATGTATCGTACTTGTGCAGCCTAGGAGCACTGGAGATTGGGGCACTGGGAAATCACATCCATAGCACACTCCTGGTTACGGCGTGTTTTGAGAACAGGCAGCTGGAGAGATCTTGGGAGTCCTGCTACAACTGCTTGTCCCAAGGCACCCTACAACTAGACAGACGCTGCAGATATCATTTCTCAGTGCTCTGTTCATCAGCACTTTGGAAATATTTTGTCCAGCATGCTGTGAGTCTGTGAAGGTAGGTTTTTTTGGGTCATATTCAATCATTCATGACTATAAATGTGAGTCCCCAGCAGTTATGATATTGCAAATCCACAAATGGTCCAACATAGATCCCAGTGAATGCTCTGTCTCCTTCATGTTGGATTGGGATGATGTCTTGGTCATTTCTGATCACTGTTTTTTCTGCTTGAGCACTGTATCACAATGCTCCCCACCAGCCACAAACTGTACATCTAATGTATTTGGGGACAGGGTCTGGAGGTCCATGGACACACACATCCTGGTTATATATGGGCTGTGAGATTGTCCTATCTCAATCCTGGCACAGCTGATAAATCAAACAAAAGAAACTGAATATCTCCCATCTTGTTACTTACTTCCAGGCAGTAAGCAAGGAGTCATAAATAAAGTCCAACATAAACAAAGTCTCACAGGGTTTCACAGCAAGGGAGTGTCCAAGGTTAATCCAAGCATTCATCAAGGCATTTAACAAAGTAGCAGGCCAGATTAGCTCTGACAACTCCTGGAGGGGAAGGACGCCAGCTAAATAGACCCAAAGCCTAGTGCAGCTGTGCATTGATTGATTGTTGCTGGTTATAAATTCTGAAAGAGTGACACTGGGTCTCTCTTTGCTGCCAGTGATGTGTGAAGCTGGGTCTAGGTAAGTGTTCTTCTGTATCTGAAGAGGCAGGACTCTCTGTTGGAGCTGGCACTGCCCTCTGTTCTGTTTCTGGCACTGTAACCTCTCTCTGTACAGCAAGCCCTGGCATGCCTTTTGTTTCAGCCTCTGGCATGCTCTCTGTTTCAGACTCTGAATCAGAGACCATCCTCTGGAAGCAAGGCATGACAGAGATGCATGATTCAACAGTCACAGAAGCAAGACAGGCTATTGTTGTTTTTTCATGGTTAGTAGGCCAACCTATTAACAATATTTTGCACAGCTTAGAAATGTTCTTTTTTGGATTACAGCTTCCCCAACCAGCAGCCATGTTGGGTGTGGGATTCTGGGAGTTGCATTCCTAAAAAGTAGATTTACCAAGATCTGACCTTCTGTATATTCAGGCTATGAGACAGTATTAGTTGCATACCGGTTAACTTTCTAGTTAAAAAAAAGAGAGAGAGAGAGGGAGGGAGCGAGGGAGCGAGCAGAGAATCATTTCATTAGGAAAGTGGCAGTAACTTCTGGCTAAAAATCTCACCCGTGCACAATTTGCAGCATGGTGCCAGGGTACAGCCTGCTGCATAATTTCATGTCTTCCTCGGCCCATTTTCAAAAATCATCTGCGATCAATCAGTTCTGAGCTTTGGCAAGAACAATGTGTCCCTCCCACAGCAGTCCACTGGGTGGAGAGAGAGGGAGAGAGGGAGAGAGGGAGAGAGAGAGATTAATAAGGAGAGTTAGAGAGACAAGAAAAAGGAATGTTGGAAAAGCAAGATAAAATATTAGGCTATCAGTATACTGCAACTATTTCCTGAGGCCATCCTTCAGTCTCTTTGCTATCACAGATACCAGTGAAAGGGTCTCCTGTAAGAATGTTTAGTATTTACATTAGCAAAGCATAGTGGCTGGTACTGTTTTCTTATGGAGTAACTAAACAGGAGTGTCTATTCTGTATGCTCATATTAAAGCAAAACCAAAAAAAGAAGCATACATTTCTTGTTTTTGGAAATCCATCAAAAATAGTGCTGAGTCCCTAAACTTGGTTACAGAAGCCCCTAAAGTAATTGGCCTCCATGTGTACAAATCTGCTTTAGCAACCATTGTGGAGATTCCAGGTCCTGCTTAACAAGCTCTAGCTGAGGGATGGGATGGGGATAAGGAGCAGCAAAGGATCTCAGAGAAGTGAAAAAAAAAGTTTATGTGTAGCAATCTGCAAACAGATTTAAAGGAATGACAAGAGGGGAATGTGAGAGGCCACCTGCTTACTTTATTAGAACACTGGTGCTTTAATTTCCAATTCTTCTTGGGGGTGACATCCCACTCTGTATGTATTCTTACATATTTTCAACACCAGAGAAAACACTTTTGAATGATTTTCTCAGCAGTGGCAGAGCTTGGAGTGTGTGGAGAGGGCGGGCCTACGGCATGAGTGGCGTGGCTGTGGCGCATGGGAGAGTGGCCAGGGCACATGGGGGTGTGGCTATGGGCCTGGATGCCCCAAAAACATTGCTGCTCGGGGCTCATTGCCCTCCCTTGCACCCCCGTCCCTATGTGACCGTCTCTCAGACATTTATACTTTGTGTTTTATCAATGGCAACAAATCCTGCTCTATCACATGCTGTTTTGATTTGATTGATGATTGCTGTTTCTCCTCCTCCTCCTCCTCCTCCTCCTCCTCCTCCTCTTCTTCTTCTTCAGATTATCATCTTTCAGCTTTTATTGGAAAGCCATACCACAGAAGTTCTTTTATCAGGTGGGGTACATAGTGGCTCCTCAACTTTCATGGGGGCTAGAGGCACAGAATCTCCAAGAAAGTGGAAAAAACCTCTAGGCCTCCAAAACATGTATGCTAGAGACTCTGCTGCTACAAAATTTTCCTTTGGTGTCCTTGTCCTTCTGGAGGAGAAGGCAGAGCAGAACAATGACGCAGAAAGCGACTTTTGCAGCAGCCACCGCATGTCCTGGCACTCTTCAATCTTTCCTTTCCTGTCAACAGCTCTGAATGTTATTACCTTTGCCACTTTGGCACCATGATGCCTCTGCCTCACTTTGAGGCCACCTCTGGGCAACTGTAGTGGGCACACTTTGGACCAGGTCAGGGAAAGGAGAGGGAAGGGGTGGGTGGCTTGGCATGGTAGCCTTACACTTTCTCTTTCTCTCCCATCTCCTTCTTAGGTTGCATGTGGGGGTGAAATTGTGCTGCAAGCTGTCCATAGCTGGCCAGGCAGAAGCTGGTGGAGGAGGAGCAGAGGCAGCTGGACTGGAGCTACCAAGAAGGAAGGTTCTCCTGGAAAAGGAACACCTGGAGTGGGCGGTGGGGGGGCAGTGATTGAAGAAACTCAGAAATAATCAAATCTGATAAAGTCAAACCTGCACATGTGGAGGACAGACTGTAGTTCCAACATGAAGTAAGTAGAAATATCCGTAAGAAAAGATACGATTCCTGATGCACTAATGCAGGAGTGGACATGCTCTGGGACCAGAGGACTGCACTGCCCCATATACCTTATTAAATTACTTTTAAGGAGTGTTTAAAATTTGTTTTAAAAGTTTTTATCTCTGTATTTAGTGTTTCAAATGTTTTTATCTATTGTGCATTGTCTCAGAGAAGCCTGAGAGGTGATAAACAAATTAATTAAAACAGGAGTGGGCAACACAGGGCAGGTGGCAGGGGAACACTAAAAAGTCAAAGCATGCTTCCCTGCCCCCTCCACCGTGCGCCACAAGACCAGGATCTAAGGGAGAGTTTTGGTACATGAAAAAGGACACCATGTCCAAATTGCTTAACAGCAGTAATAAAATGCATTTTCCTTTTTCTCCTCTACACTGTTCTCTTTCTTCTTTTGCGTATTTTTCCCTTACTCTCCCCTCCTTACTTTTTCTTCCATGAAATAAAACGTTTCCCAATCCAAGAAATTAAGTTTAGGATGGTACTAGTGGGAAGCTTTTATTGGCACCATTAAAAAAAATCCCCATTTTTTCCGCAGAAATATTCTATTGGTAGTATTTTTTTTCCAAACACTTTTCTTTCTTTGGCTGGAAAACAGTGTATTTTGTGCAAAATACATTGGCTGCTATTCTGCATTGCACTTATGGATTCTTAACCTAGTGTTATGGAACTGTAACTGTTCTGTATTCGGTAAGACGTTGTAGTTGTGATTTACTGCCTATTGCCATGATCATGAATGTTCTCCACAAGCCCATCTTAACAGCCAGCAGCAGCGCTGAGCAAGAGAGGTTTGTTTAACTTGCAATCAGAGCACGAGGAGGAGGATGTTTCTGCCACTTAGCCAGCAAGGCTGTGGCAATTAGAAACAGGATGCCTGTCACAATTCTTTGTTACAGGCTCACCTGGTGTTGGGAAGGATCTGGAAATGTTATTTTCCTTGAGCTTCAGTTGGCAGCTGAACAGACCTCCTTTGCTCAATGCAGCTGCTGGCTCTTAAGATGGACTTGGAGGACTGGGCGAGGAGACAGTTATATATTTGTAACTAAGTAGCTGATGTACGACATTGGCCATTATTGTCTATGCAATTGTTTTTTCACTCTTCAAAAAAAAAACACCAGCTTTCACTGGTGCAAACTTTTTTTCAAAACCAAAAGTACAGTAGTTGTGCCAAAAAGGGGTACAAATTGCAGAAGATCTTGTGACACTTGAGCATTTTCTCAAAGGGGTGTCAAGATATCCTTTCTCATTAAAGAGGAGGACATTTGCACACATTCTTTAATCTTTACTCACAGGAAATTACAGGTTTATTTATGTAGTGCTGATAATGAATGTCCGGGACATTGTCATTCCTATAGCAGGAGATGAACAACAGATGGCCCTTCCTTTTAGATCAGATTTCAGTTCTCCTCTAGCACCTCTCTGATCTCCCTTGACAAATTGTGTTATCCAAGAATGACAACCATGTGCTTTTCTGTCAGTGGCAGTGAAGTGATCAAGTTAATCATTCAGCATAGCTCCCCTCCTCCAGCCTGGTACCTTGATTTTGTAAGAGTGGACTACAACCTGTACTACAACTTCCATCATTTACACCATGCATGGTTAGTTGTTGTGCTACTCATCTAGAAGATCCAGGTTGGAGAAAAAGCAAGTGTAAAAAAATATATATATATCTATAAACGGACTTGCTGGTGACCAGCTTTAAAGAGATGATCAGATGTTCCAATTCAGGAATGGTTTCTCATTTCCAATCTCACCTCCCATTCTATTTCCTCCACCTTTATCAGCTAAGACAGCCCACTGGTAATATATGAGCTGGTCCTGGGACCACATGTTCATATTCTACTTCTCTGAGAAATCCCAGGAGCAGCATGAACTGTTTCCTTTGGAAGGGAGAATCACTGACTGGAAGCATGTGGGATTTTGGGGATGCTTGCTTGAAGAGAAAGTACATGGAGTCAAATAGCAAACACCTCTACAGTGCAGGCGATTTATCATCCCACACTGACTTTCTGACAGAGTAGTGAGGCATTTTCAATTTATCTTTAAGTCTGTCCAGGGAATTAACTTGATAAGATGGTGTTGTTAGAGGGAGTTGAATTATTGGTAGGATTATTCTAATATAGATAGAAAAGAAGGGGTAAAAAAGAGGACAGAAAAAAATATGAGGTTATTTATAAATATAAGTTGATAAAATGAAGAGAAACGAACCATTTAAAGGAAGAAATGATTTTCAAAGAATTGTTAACATCTTATAGATTTTTCTTTTAACACTAGAGAGGAAGAGAGGTAGGCTAAAGATAAGATAGGTACAAGAAGTTTATTAATATAGATAAACTATTAGTTAATAAAAGCTATGGTTGGTTGGAGATCATTTATATACATACCAGCATATATACCCAGCATTTCCCGGGATTTTATTTTTTCATAAGTAATACTTTTTAGAAAGATTTGAGATCCTGTGTCTCTAATTCCTCAAACTGTCATGTCCAGTACCTGTAACTTTCCTCCATATTCCCCAATCCAATCTGTACTCAGAGTTATTAACATACAGAGGTTGGGTTCCTGAGGGAATACACTGTCATCCTCCTTGCTGCTGGGCCTTGTCTCCATAGCAACTGACCTATTCAAGGCGGTCATGGTTGTCTGAGGCTGAAGAGCTCTCTGGCTGAGAATTCTAAAAGCCCCACTCTAAGCTGCAAACTCCAGGATTTCATTGAATCTTCTTAGGCAGCCAATCATATGAGGTCTTCGCCTAAAGAGTCAATCAGATAATCATATACGGTCCTCTATAGAGACAGTGTTACTGCCATGGCTGGGCCGCACTTAAAGGTGACATAGATATCATTTTGATATCAGTAATTTGGCTCTCTTCCACCACCACTCTACACGTGTTTGTGAAGCCCCCGGACAAGCACAGAACTAGGCTTGGCCACTAAACGCTGCAATATCCCAAAACAATACAGGCAGGCCAGAAATAGCCAGAAATAGCTTTAGGAGACCTCTCTGCAAACACTGTCATTATGTATGCACGCTGTTTACAAAGGACTCCCTGCCCTGAGCAGGCAACTTGGCAAGCTGAATACTCAACTGCCAAGCACTGAGCATTTGCATACTGGCTACCTCTTTGACAATTTGGACTTAACTCAATCATGTTAAATTTTGACCATTCTAAAGCTTTGTCTCGCGCCCAAAACTCATTGTTTTCCCCAAGTACGGAATAGCCTGCAGTTATATTTCTCCCCATAAAAACCTCCGATTCCAAGACCTTCCTTGGATCGCTCCTGAGTTCCATCCTGCCTTGCTGCCCCTTTGCTTGGCGAGCTTCCCCTCAGTTCCAGTAGCTGAGTCTGCGCAACTTTGGACCTTCGCAGTGACCTCTCCGAGCTTCAGCACAGGTGTCATATCACCCAATTCAACAATCCTTCTCAAAATCCCTCTACACCACCCCAACCTTTATTTTCCTTAGTTACTTGTGTGAGTGTGTTGCATACACTGTTTGTCTGTATTTAATAAAAACCTCAATTATTCTTATAACTTGGTGTGCTCCTTGGCTTGGCCTGACCCCGTAGACATTGGGTAAAAGATTCCGCTGTGTCGCCCTGCCTCTTGCACTGCTAGCTTGTGCTCTTGGTTAATTTCCCCAAACTTAGTTAATTGAGAGTGCATTTAGGTGTCCCTCCCTGGGACCCCCAGTAAACAGGGTAACAAGAGAGAGAGAGAGAGAGAGAGAGAGAAATGAGAGTGAGAGTGAGTGTTAGGTATAATTTATTTTCTGTTTTTGTTTTTTGTTTGTTATGTTATTGTTCTATTTTTATGTATTCTATGTTGCTTTATAGTAATAAAAGTTATATATAGATACCTTTAAGTCACAGCTCTCACACCTTCTCACACTCTACTTCTGTCTCTGGTTCCTTCCAGGCTAGTTCCCTCTCCTCATACTGGGCCACATTTTCTCCCTTTCCTGCACTTTCATCGGTAAGAGAAATCTTAATGGTGCCATAAGATGGCCACCATGCAATCCTGAAGACATCTCGGAAGCTAATTAAGAGTGACCTTGCTTCACTTGGGTGGGGATCCACCAAAGAATGCAAAAAGCAAAACAAAAAAAACCAACCAGAAATGGCTACATAAGACTAGGAAAGAATTCTGCTTGAAGTCCTAGTGAGCTAATGATTGCCAATCTAAATTGACAATATCTGTGGGCTAGTTGGAGGAATGGTTGACTCACCCTCTAAGACAGCTTCCTATGTTCTTATCACCTTTTGATGGTCAGCCTCTATCAACCAACCCATTCTGGACTATTAACAGGTAAGCTGCCTAACAAAGGATTTGTTGGCCAGTTCCTTTAACAGTATTTAAGGAAATGGCAATTCTGTGGTAATTCCTAATGTTCCCAGGTAAGTATCAAGAAAGGCTGCACCATCAGGGAAATGGTAATTCTGTGATAGTTCCTAATGTTCCCAGGTCAAGAGAGGCTGCTCTATGGTAGCTGCTTTTTTATTCGTTTTCTAAATCAGGGCTAGGCCATGTATGGTTCCAATTATTTATTTGTTTGCTTGATTTACAACTCACAACTAGATTTTAATAAATCAGATGCAAAACTAGAAAGTTGCCATATTAAAGCAATTATAATATTTAAAAAAACATAATTAAGACTATTATTTTCAGGAATAGATGGGTTTATTCAAATCAGAAGTCTGTGTCTGTTAGGGCTGCCAAGTAAATGGGGGAGATGGGGCTGAATATGCAGGAGATAATAATAATAATAATAAAATTTATTTCTATCCCGCCTCTCCCAATGGATCGAGGCGGCATTACAAAAATATATAAAAATATTAAAACATTAAAACGCACCCTATCCTCCCCACCCTCCAACCCTTCTATCCCCCTAAAACATATTAGTTAATTAAAACAAATTAAAAACAAGATTAACACAGAAGACAATGATGAGAGGCGGTGGAACACTAATCTGGGAAGGCCTGTCGGAAGAGAACGGTTTTGACTGCTTTTTTAAAGCAGTCAAGACTGGTAATGTGCCGGGTCTCCTCCGGCAGGCCATTCCATAACTTGGGAGCGACAGAAGAAAAGGTCCTCTGGGTAACCGCAGCCAACCTAGTTCTGATTGGCTGCAGTAAATTCCTCCCAGAGGACCTTAGTGTGCGGGGCGGATTGTATGGGAGAAGGCGATCCCGCAGGTAGGCTGGCCCCAAACCATGAAGGGCTTTAAAGGTAAAAACCAACACTTTGTACTGTGCCCGGAAACGAATAGGCAGCCAGTGTAACGACTTCAGAATTGGTGTTATGTGGTCACTTTTAGATGTTCCGGTGACCAACCTGGCTGCCATATTCTGAATTAATTGAAGTTTCCGGACTAAGCACATGGGTAGCCCTATGTAGAGCGCATTACAGAAGTCAAGCCGTGAAGTTACCAGCGCATGTACCACTGTTTTTAGGTGTTCCAAGTCCAGGAAGGGGCGCAGCTGGCGTATCAGCCGAAGCTGATAGCAGGCACTCCTGGCTGCCGCATCAATTTGAGCTGTCATCTGAAGCGGCGAGTCCAGGAACACTCCCAAGCTGCGGACACAGTCTTTCAGGGGAAGTGTGACCCCGTCTAGAACTGGTTGACAAACCTCTATACCTGGGCTGGGGCCCCTAACAGCAAGTACCTCCGTCTTATCTGGATTCAGCTTCAGTCTGTTTTTCCTCATCCAGTCCATTACTGCCTCAAGGCATTCATTTAGAGGTGAGATGCCATCCTTAGTTGATGCTGTTATCCGAGGCATGGAGAGATATATCTGGGTGTCATCAGCATATTGATAGCACCTTGCTCCATGCCTCCTGATGATCTCTCCCAGCGGTTTCATGTAGATGTTAAATAGCATTGGGGACAGGACGGCGCCCTGAGGGACGCCAGATTTAAGCTCCTTTTTCGAGGAGCAGCTGTCCCCAAGCATCACCATCTGGTATCTACCTGAGAGATAGGACCGGAACCACTTAAGTGCAGTGCCTCCGATCCCCAGCCCTCTCAGGCGTTCCAGAAGGATACCGTGGTCTATGGTATCGAAAGCCGCTGAGAGGTCCAGGAGTACCAGCAGGGTCACACTTCCCCTGTCGATACCTAGGCGTAGATCATCCACTAAGGCGACCATGGCAGTCTCAACTCCATATCCTGCCCTGAAGCCAGTTTGAAATGGATCTAGATAATCTGTTTCATCCAAGACAGCTTGGAGCTGAAGGGCAACAGCCCTCTCGATCACCTTGCTTAAAAATGGAAGATGGGAGACTGGTCTGTAATTATTCATATCCAGGGGATCTAGGGAGGGCTTTTTTAGAAGCGGCCGTATAATCGCTTCTTTTAAACAAGCTGGAAAATTGCCCTCCCTGAAGGATGCATTAATAATATGTCTTAAGTACGTCAGAGGAATAATCAGAGGAATGGAATAAATAATAACAACAACAACAACGATGATGACGGATGACAACAACAATTTTATTAATTGTTATCCCATCTTTCTCTCAATAATGACATTCATGGCAGCTAACAATGTGTTGAAAAACAGTATAGATTGAAACCATACAAAAGGGAATGCTGTGGATGTAGCATATGGATGCTGTGGATGTAACATGTGGACGTAGCATATTTTGATTTCAGTAAGGCCTTTGATAAAGTTCCCCATGACATTCTTGCAAAGAAGCTAGTAAAATGTGGGCTGGACAGGGCTACTGTTAGGTGGATTGGTAATTGGTTGACTGACTGAACCCAAAGGGTGCTCACCAATGGCTTCTCTTCATCCTGGAGAGAAGTGACTAGTGGGGTGCCACAGGGTTCTGTTCTGGGCCCAGTGCTATTCAACATCTTCATCAATGATCTGGGTGAAGGAATAGAGGGCATGCTGATCAAATTTGCAGATGACACCAAATTGGGAGGGGTTACTAATACGCCAGAGGACAGGATCAAAATCCAAAATGACCTCAATGGATTGGAGAGCTGGGCCAAAGCTGAGTTTCAACAGAGAGAAATGTGAGGTCCTACACTTAGGCAGAAAAAATGGAATGCACAAATATAGCATCGGGGACACGTGGCTGGAGAACGGTACATGTGAAAGGGATCTAGGATTCTTGGTGGACCACAAGCTGAATATGAGTCAACAGTGTGATATGACGGCCAAGAAAGCCAACGCAATTCTTGGTTGCATCAATAGGAGTCTGGTGTCTAGATCAAGGGAGGTAATAGTGCCACTCTATTTTGCTTTTGTTAGACCCTACCTGGAATACTGTATCCAGTTTTGGGCACCTCAATTCAAGAAGGATATCAACAAGCTGGAGTGTGTCCAGAGGAGGGTGACCAAAATGGTGAAAGGTCTGGAAGCCATGCCCTATGAGGAGCGTCTTAGGGAGCTGTGTATGTTGTCTGCAGAAGAGAAGATTAAGAGGGGACATGATAGCCATGTTTAAATATTTGAAGGGATGTCACGTGGAGGAGGGAGCGGGCTTGTTTTCCGCTGCTCCAGAGTCTAGGACAAGGAGCAATGGATTCAAACTATAGGAAAAGAGATTCCACTTAAACCTCAGGAAGAACTTTCTGATGATCAGAGCTGTTCAGCAGTGGAATATGCTGCTTAGAGTGGAATCTCCTTCTTTGGAGGTTTTTAAGCAGAGGCTGGATGGCCATCTGTCGGGAGTGCTTTGATGTGGGTCCCTGCATGGCAGGGAGTTGGACTGGATGGCCCCTGTGGTCTCTTCCAACTCTATGATTCTATGAAAAGTTTCAATAAAGGTATAAATATAAAAGTTGTTTAGCAATATCAAGATGAACAACAAGGAGAGAAATGATAAAACATAGAGTATAGTATATGCAATGGAAGATGCAATCAATTTAGATTATGTTCTAATAACTGTTTGTTTTATTTATATTTTCTGTTCAGAATACTATGTAATATTACAATTGGTACTGTGAATTAATTTCTGGATTTTTGCTTATAAAAATAAAGTTTTTTAAAAAATTAAACATTACAAATATTAACATTCATTAAAAGACTATATACAAACCTTAAAAACAGCACTGCACATCATTAAAAGCCCACTGAAGTCAGTTTCTTAAGGCCTGATGGCATAAAAATGTTCTAACTTGCTGACAAGGAGAGCAACGATGAGTCCAACCTGTTAGAACAGACCCACAGAATTCATTGTTGACTGCTGAGATAAGTCCCATTGATTTGATGGGTCTACTCTAGTCTGGGCTAACAATGTGATTTAAGCTATGATTGGCTATTTAAATATTAGGGGGATATAGGCCCTTTTAAGGTCCCAAATAATAGTATTTCAAAATAGCACTTTACCCTTACAAAATCCAGAAGTAGCCAAGTTCTTCAGCAAGGTGCATGTTCTTGGGCATGGGGCCATGTGGCTGCGATGGGAGATTTTAACAGATTGCCACCAGTGGGGAGAATAAACATCAGCCCTTCCACTGTGCTTCAGACCAGCTCTATGATCTTCTAAATGTACAACCACTGAACTGATAACCTGCTCAATACTGCAACAAGAACTGAGTGCCTGAGTTTGCTTTTTCACCTTTCTTCCCTCCCAGTCTTCTTTCCTTTTGGGTTGTGTCTGTCAGCCTCTGGGCTGTTTCTGAAATTTGTAAGCCACTCTGGAAGACATTTAGGAGTTATGGAGGGAAGAAAAAAAATTAAAATGGGATAAACAATTAATTAAACCAATAAAGTTACAAAACTCACATAAACAGCCCTTTACACAGAAGATGTCATGAAAGGAAAGAACACAGTTGCTAGAAGAGATAGCTGATCCCAACAGAAAAAGTCCATTTTCACTAGCAAATAAGTCAATTTGGCAGCAATATGATTTTGACTGAGTTTTTACAAAGCCAGTGTGATGTAGTGGTTTGAATGATAGACCAGGACTCTGGCAGACTAGGGTTCAGATCCCCACTCGGTGAGCTTCGGCAAATCATACTCTCTCAGCCTCAGAGGCAGGCAATGGCAAACCTCCTCAGAATAAATCTTGCCAGGAAAACCATATGATGTGCTCACCATGAGTTGAAATCAGTTTAAAGGCACATAACAACAGTAACAGGCTAAAGCTGGAGTTCAGATACTGCAATGATAAATATATTCAGAAGGCATAAGAATTAATATCATCTTCAGCATCACCCCAACAATATGCAGGCAGGGGATAAGAGAGAATCTTGGGGTGTAGCAGCTTATAAACATTCCTAAAAGGCTTCCCGTATCCATCAATAGCACCACTGTTGGGCAGATAGCTAGATAAGTATCATAAAGAGGCTATTACTGGAGATACACCAGAACTCAGGCCTCTTTTGGAAGAACTTCAAATACCTGCCAAGTTTTCCTTCTAGTAGTGCTTTTAGGCAGGGATGGTCCAATTGGTTAGGTGGGTGAGGCACCTGCCCGAAGCACCATCATGGGTGTATGAAAAGAACAGCAAGTGGTTGCTTATTATTGCTGTAGTTTAAGCCAGGGATGGGAGACATGCTTGTTGAATTTTTTTGCCTTGTGTGCCCAAATAATTTGGCAGGCTTTGGGTACTACGCACTTGGAGAGTGGAGAGGGTTATTTGCCATTTTGCCTCAGGTAGCAAAATGTCTTGGGTCTGCCCTCTCAGTTATACTTTGTGGACAATGTAGGGGGAAACTGATACTAGCGGACAAGTTGTCTTTCGAACAGTTTTGTCTACCCATTAATGATCTTCTCTTGGAGGTTTTCCACATATGTTTTCAAGGAACCACAATGTTACTCACAGAAAATCAGTATCTCTTAAAAGTATGGGTTTTGTGTGAACCTAGACAGAGAAAGGATTTCTGTGCACCAATTTTTGTGCATGGCTCCATTTGATCAAGGGCTTTTGTTTCCTTGCCTCCATTTACTGCTCTGTATAAGGCCTAAAGATACCAGATTGCATCTGATCTTAGAAGCTAAGCACAGCCAGTCCTGGTTAGTACTTGGATGGGAGACTGTCAATGCATACCAGGTGCTGTAGGCTATATTTCAGAGGAAGGAACTGGCAAAACCACCTTCCAGTATTCCTTGCTTAAAAAAAACTTATGAAATTCATGGGGTCAGCATAGGTTGACAAGGCACACACATGCGAGCACACACACACACATTTAGATTATTGTAACTTTCAGCTGACTCTCCTCTCCCAGAGGATTGCTGTGTCCGTGTAACATCCTGCCCTGCTGTTCTGCATCACTGATGTGAGCAGGCCATAGATACTGCATGCACTATGAGTGAATGAAACAGCTCTATAACAACTCAGACTATATGTCCATCTCAGAGCTTGCAAAAGTCAGTTTTTGCACAATGGTTCTCATAATGCCACAACTGGCAATGATTGTTGTGGCTCTCACGTCAGAAAGGCAGTGAATCAATTCTGAGTTTTAGTTAGAACTTTAAATGTGGTATCCAAAATAGGCTCAGTACCTAGGATATATCCCTTTAAGTTCAGATTAAACCCAGAATTGATTTGCCAACTCATGAAAGCTAGCTGCTAGTTCTGGAAACTGTAGTCCCAAGATGTAATTTTTTCTAAACTCCAGTCCATCTAGTGTTTGGCAAGATCAAAAGAGATCATATTCCAATGATGGCTTCCATCAACATAACTGGGAAGGGGCAATCCTTTCTCCTCCTTACAGTCTCCCATGTACCTTCAAAAACTATGCTAGAGCAGTACTGATCTGAGTGGTAGTCCATGGAGCAGTGATGGTCCATGAGCCTCTGGATGATGCTCCCAGGAAAGTTTCCAAGAAATAAAGATATCTTTGTAGGCAATGGGCACAAATACGGTAGCAGTCCTTAGCACTTTGAGGAAAAAAAAATGCCATTCACCCACATCAGATAGTTTGGGAAGCATTGATCTAGAGCAGGTATTTGGCCAGGGGACTGTAGTGAAGAGAAGGAAAGTAAGTGTTTTTGTGCTAGCAGATGTTGAAATTAGTCAATTGCTGCTCCTCTTATTAGCAGCGGCTTTTGTAGGTCACAGTTTTTTTCAGGTATCTTTCTGAGATCCTCTTAAATCAGGATGGTGAGGGTTGCATGGAAGAAATAACCAACAGCACACAAAACAATGGATTCAAATTACAAGAAAAGAGAATCCACCTAAAAAATTAGGAAAGACGTTTCAAGAGTGAAGGATATTGGGCTTGTTTTCTTTGGACATCTTTAAGCAGAAGCTGGATGGGCATCTTTCGGCTTAGCTGTCTATACTTGTGTGAGAGAGGGCTGGACTAGATGGCCCTTCCAGTCACCTCCAATAGTTGGATTCTAAGGCCATTTCTGCACTTTACCCTTTTTCTGTTGTCGTACCATTGTGATCCTGGCAGTTCTGCTGCCAGGATTGGAGTGCGACCCAAACGCTCCCCTCTGCACCAGCCAGCTGCCTGCAGAAGAGTAGTGCCAGTGACATGCACCTTCCTTCTGCAGTGCAGCCAGTTGCTTCCCATGCTGCACTGGGCGAGGAAGCCCCTAGATCACGCTTCCTCCCTTTCTGCATGGCTGCTGGCAATGGGAGCATCGCACAATTGAGGGAAATTACTGGATTTTTTTCCAGTAGTGATATAGACCACGATTGCGACAGTTGGGGATGTGTGGGCAGCCGGACTGCAATGATGTTGTGCAAAAGCATGACTTGTGGACTGGCAGCCACACGTCCCCATCCTGGGACAGCGATGCCATGTGAAAATGGCCAAATATTCTGTGCTTCTAAGTCCTGGGCTCAAGCTCAGTCTCCAGGCAGGGTTGGGAGAGATTCTTGCCTGAAACCTTGGAGAGCCATTGCCAGTCAGTCTACACTTTCATAGAATCAGAGCTGAAAGAGGCCCCATAAACCATCAAGTCCCACTCCCCACTCAGTGCAGGAAATCCAGCTACAGCACCCTCAGGAGGACCTGTTGAACCTCTTTTTGGAGATGTCCTGAGAAAAAGACTCTACCACTTCTTTAGGTAATGGTTCCATTGTCAGGCAGCTCTTACTGTCAAGAAATTCCTTTCAATGTTCAATCAAAATCTATCCTCCTTAAAACCATTAGACCTGTTCCTACCCTCTAGGGCAGCAGAGAACAAACCTGTCCCCTCCTCTCTGTCATAGCCGTTTAGGGCAACCATGTCACCCCTCCTCAGTCTTCTTTTCACCAAGCTAAGCATGCTCAACTCCTTCAACCTTTCCTCATGTTTTGTTCTCTGTATCTCTTATCATCCTTGTTGCCCTTCTCTGTATGCAGAGGCAATGCCAAGCTAGATGGAAGAATGATCTGGCAGTAGAAGGCAATAGAGAGATGTTTGCTTGATCACTTCTGATTTTCTAAAATAATGGTGGTTGCGCACCTCCAAGTCTCTTTGAACTTATGACTACCCTAAGATGAACCTACCACGGAGTTATCTGGGCAAGATTTGTTCAGAGGGGGTTTGCCTTTGCCTTCCTCTGAGGGTGAGAGAGTATGACCTGCCCAAGGTCAGCCAGTGAGTTTCCATGGCCTAGCAGGGATTCACATCCTGGTCTCCAGAGTTGTAGTCCAGTGCTCAAACCACTACACTATGCTGGCTGTCTTCTAAAATACTATTTGGGACCTAAATAAGATGTAGGTTTATGTGTGTGTGTCTGTAAGAGAGAGATTCTACAAAACAGAGATCTCTGCAAACAAATATGTGCTCCTTCAGCAAAGTGCTCTCTGTTCCCTTATATGCACCCATACTGGTCATAATAACCACCACTGCCAATCACAGTGGCAACGGAGCAATAAACAGCAAGTGAAACTATATGCAGAATGGATTGCTGCAGCTTCCTTTCTTTCTCCACTCTGGCTACACAGTACACATGAAGTGTGCATAAAATGGGGCTCTGTTTCATGAATTATTGTTTGCCAGGAATACTGAGTACTCTATTACCAGCAAAGACATGCTGTGAGGTTCTTTTTGTTTTTTGCTGCAACATTTTTGTAAATAATACATGCACTTCCTATTTTTGCCTTCAAATATGCGCATTGATCACAAAACAGCTCACGTTTGCTTACGCCTGAATGATAAATGTTGCTCCTGGTTGCCACAGGGGTCTTGCAGGGTCAAACTCTGCGTTATGTCAAGCATGTTTGGAGAGGGAGGGGAAGAGAGGTATGCTTATGCTGGTCATTTTCTCTGTCAAGAAAAAGAGCAGATGAGCAGGCTCCTTATTTAGACCAAGACGGCAGTTTCTTTGTTCTTTGTTCTGGTTCACAGCTGAAACGGTGCCTTTTGATTGCTCTTTGTGTCCAAGGTGCTACTGATTTTCATTTATTCACTAGCATATATACTCGGCGTTGCCTGGGATTTTATTTTCTCATAGGTAATTCTTGTTAAAAATACCTTAGGAAGTACCTTATGTTACCTTTGGAATTAGATGTTAAAATACACACATTTGAGATCCTGTGTCTCTAATTCCCCCAACTATGTTGTTCGGTACCTGTAACTTTTGTCCATATTCCGCAATCCAGTCTGTATTCAGAGTTATTCGTATACAGAGGTTGGGTTTGTGAGGGGAATGCTGCTGGGCCTCATCTCCATAGCAACCGACCTATTCAGAGCTCTCTGGCTGAAATTCTAAAGGCCCCTCCCTGAACTGCCAACCCCAGGATTCCATAGAATCTTCACAGCCAGCCAATCATATGAGGTCTTCTTGCCTCACACAGCCAATCATATGTGGTCTGCACCTGCCTGATGCACACAGACAAGATCACTCACAAACTTTGACTTTTATATAGCAGATGATTATTCATAGACCACTTACAGCTATAGTTTTCAGACTGGTGTACTACAATAACAAAACACATAACAAACCAAAACAATATGCAACGGCCAAGATCCTACATCACATTTACATAGTACAAATCTATAGTTATGTTAGCTAAACAGGGGTTACACTATACCACTATACCTGGTGGCGCAGTGGTTAAATGCTAGTACTGCAACCACAAGGTTGTGAGTTCGATCCTGCCAGGCTCCAAGGTTGACTCAGCCTTCCATCCTTCCGCAGGTCGGTAAAATGAGTACCCAGCTTGTTGGGGACAATTAGCTAAAACACATTGTAAACCGCTTAGATAACACTCAGTTGATAAGCGGTATAGAAATAAATGCTGTATTGCTATTGCTGTGGAATACCACAATTGGGTATCTGCCAGTGTACCTGCCTGTTGTCTCACTGCGCAATGGAAAACGCACAGTGGTTGTTTCTACAATCTTAGTGAATAAAACTGATGGCACTGACAAACAGTTACGTACCACCCAAGAATCCTGGAATCCTGTTGATTAGTCCTAATTATAACAGATCCACTGAATCAATTGTTGAATGAGTGAACACATAAGTAAATCTATCTGATTAAATGGCCCTACTCTATTTGAGGTTTGAGAATATGGTCCTATCTGAAATGATTATAACTGTAGAATCCTGCTTATGCAGTCACAGACTGAATCTGCCTATTGCAGAGTGGCCAAGAAAGCACAATCGTATGTGTAACAGAACTAGAAGTTGGATAGGTTTTTGACAATAACAGAGAGCCAGTGTGTTGTAGTTGCTTGAGCATTGGACTATGATCTTTGGGCATGTCACACACTCTCCGCCTCAGAAAACTCTGTTATAGGATCACCTAAGGATGCGTTAAGGATCATCCTCTGTTAAGGATGACCCGAAGTCAGAAACAACTTGAAGGCGCTCAACAATGATTCTGTTCAATATCTACCTCACCCTTAAAACAAATGGGAGGTTAAACTATATGGGGAAAATTTGTAAAAATAGTCATATCTTCAACATGCACCTAAATATACTTATCAAAGCAAGTATGGGGTCTGAGGTCTTTAGGAGATTTTTTTTCTTGGTCCTATCACCTTCTCACAGGTATTTTTGGTGAGGATGTTAGAGAGGGCCTTCTTGGTGACTGCTCCCAGGTTCTGGAACTCTTTTTTGCAGGAAGTTAGGTTGGCCACGTTCTAGCATTGTTCTGCTGGAAGGCAAAGATCTCTTCATTTAGGTGCGTTTTAAGCAACTGATGGGCTGGCTATTGAGGACTGTTTAACAGACTGGCACTATATTTTTAAAGCAGTGTTTGGATATGAAATCTCTCAATATGAACTGACTCAACTTTTAACATCTTAAGGGGAGAACTTTCTCTCTATCCTGCCACCATCACAGATGCATTTGGTAAGAACAAGAGAATGTGCCTTCTTGGTGGCTGCTCCCAAACCGAGGTATTCCCTTCCACGGTAGGCTTGGTTCACCCCTATTTGCACTTTTTCTGCTGGCAGGCAAACCTCTTTTTCTTTAGCCAGTCCTTTTGTTCTTAATTTATTGTGCCTAAAGAGTCTTAATAGGGTATGTTATGCTTTTATCCTGTTTTGCTGTGTTGCAATGTGTTTTTAAATTGCTTTGTGTTTTTAACGGATTTTTTAAAAAATGTTTTCTTAAACTTTTGCATCTAATAGGTCTTAGCTGAACTTTGTTTTAGTTTGTTGTAAGCCTCCTTGAGTTCCATACCAGGAGAGAAGTGGGACATAAATTGAGTAAAGAAATAAATTTATGCTTTTTTGTGTGGGTTGTTGTCAGTTTTGGTCACAGTCTTAGAATCAAAGAATCATAGAAATGTAGAGTTGGAAGAGACCACAGGGGCCATCCAGTCCAACCCCCTGCCATGTAGGAACAACCTCAAAGCACTCCCGACAGATGGCCATCCAGCCTCTGCTTAAAAACCTCCAAGGAAGGAGACTCCACTACACTCCGAGGCAGCAGATTCCACTGCCGGACAGCCCTGACCGTCAGGAAGTTCTTCCTGAGGTTCAGGTGGAATCTCCTTTCCTGCAGCTGGAATCCATTGCTCCTTGTCCTGGTCTCTGGAGCAGCAGAAAACAAGCCCTCTCCCTCCTCTACGTGGCATCCCTTCAAATATTTAAACATGGCTATCATGTCCCCTCTTGACCTTCTCTTCTGCAGACTAAACATACCCAGCTCTCTAAGTCTATCCCCATAGGGCATGGTTTCCAGGCCTCTCACCATTTTGGTCGCCCTCCTCTGGACTTGCTCCAGCTTGTCAATATCCCTCTTGAATTGGGGTGCCCAGAACTGGACACAGTATTCAAGATGGGGTCTAACCAAAGCAGAGTAGAGTGGTACCAGTACCTCTCTCGATCTAGACACCATACTCCTATTGATGCAGCCAAGAATTTCATTGGCTTTCTTGGCTGCCGCATCACACTGCTGACTCATGTTCAGCTTGTGATCTATGAAGACTCCTAGATCCCTTTCACACGTACTGCTATCCAGCCACGTGTCCCCCATTCTATATTTCTGTATTCCATTTTCCCTACCTAAGTGTAGGACCTTACACTTCTCTCTGTTGAATTTCATTTTGTTAGCCTTGGCCCAGCTCTCCAATCTATCCAGGTCATTCTGAATTTTGATCCTGTCCTCCGGCGTATTAGCAACCCCTCCCAATTTTTTGCTCAATCCTGGCACAGCATAAATCTTTGCCAGTACTTCTGCCAGCCCCTGCAACTTGATACTTCTGGGTTCTAGCAGTGGCAAGAGATGTGTTCTCCTGAATATTAACCAGCTGCACAGACAGGAAAAAGGAATAGCTTTTGCCCTTGCTGAACACCCGTGAGTTGCCCTGATAGACCTGCAGAGCACAGTACCTTTACCTAGGGCCACCTAGAGTCAAAGGAGCAGTTATATTAAACAGAAATGGTAGCTATATGCAAAGTCAGATGAAGACATAATAGAGCCCTGAACGATCTCAAAACATGGCCATTTCCGCACTAGACTGTTATAGTGCTATTATTCCACTTTCAACATCCTATGGAATCCTGAGGTTTCCAATTTAGGGAGGGGCCTTCAAGTCTTTTCCAACTTATTGTGACCCTGAGGGGAATCTATCACAACATACACATATCACTTCTTCAAACCTATTGGAGAGGTTTCTTCTTTTTATACTAATGGTTCGGTTCTGAGAAGAAATTTAAGATTCTAAAAAAGAGAACAGGGAATAACTATCATAAGATACAAAAGGCCTTCTGTGTCAGACATAAGGACTACCTAGTCCAGCATTCTGTTCTCAAAAGGGCCAACCAGATGCTCATAGAAAGTGACCCCATGAATTTCATAGGCTTTTCTTAGGCAGGGTATACTCAGAGGTGGCTTTCCATTTGCCTTCCTCTGAATACAGCCTGTCACATCTGGTATTTGCTGAAGGTCTTCTTTACTAATCAGGCCTGCTCAGTTTCCAAAATCAGATGGCACTTGGTTGCATCAAGGAATTTATTTGTTGATGTTGTGTGCCTTCAAGTCCCTTCTGACTCATGATGACCCTAAGGCAAAACCATCACAGGGCTTTCTGGGGCTTAGAGTATGTGACATGCCCAGCGGGTTTCCGTGGCTGACCGGGGAATCAAATTCTGGTCTCCAGGGTCAACGGTCAAACCATTACACCAAGCTGGCTCTCTCTGTGCAGAGGGGGCTTGCCATTTGCCTTCCTCTGGAGCTAAGAGGATGTGACTTTACAAGGTCACCTAGTGGGTTTCCATGCCCAAGCAGGGATTTGAACCCTGGTCTCTAGAGGCATAGTCAAATACTCAAACCACTACACCACCTTGGCTCTAATGGGCTTTAACTGACTTTTCAAGACCATGAGATCCCACGGTGCTACAGATTACTGAAGGGGCAGTAATACGTAACGATACATCGTTGCCTGGAAAATCCAGGTGCCTTCTGCCTCTACTGTGAGTTGTTATGTGCTGTCAAGTTGGCTTTGACTCATGGTGACCTGCAAGTTAACAGCCTTGTTCACGTCTTGCAGTCTCACAGCAGTGGCTGCCTTGACCGAGTCAATCCACCTGTAATGGGGTCTTCTCCTTTTTCTTCAACTTCACTAAACACCACAATCTTTTCCAAAGAGTCACGTCTCATAATATATCCAATGCATGATAACCTCAGTTTAGTCATTTTGGTTTCTAGTGAGAGTTCCAGCTTGATTTACTCTCAGATCCATTGATTAATAACAACAACAACAACATCTATTTCTATCTCGCCTCTCCACATGGATTGAGGTGGCGAACAACATTAAATACATTAATACATTAAAAAACATTAAAAAACATACCCAATCCTCCCCACCCACCAAGCCACCTAAAACCAACCCCCTAAAACACACAACAATCAATCAACTATTAAAGGAACAGCAAGACAATTGATGGGAAGCGATGGAAATATCTTCATGGTATTGCTGTAAGTCTCCTCTAGCACATTTCAAATGTGTTAATTTTCTTCCCATCACCTTTCTTCACTATCCAGTTTTTCACAACCACACACAGAAATCAGAAATATTGCGGCACAGATAGTCCTATTAGTGATAGGTCTTTATAGCTGAGGGTCTTATCTAGATCCTTTATAGCTGCCCTGCCAAGTTTCAGCTTTCTTCTAATTTCTGGACCAAAGTCTCCATTTCAAGGTACGGCTCAGCCAAGACATAGAAAATCTTTAATCATTTACTGCTCTGTTGCAGCTACATTTAGAGAAGGGATACATTCAGATGATCACCATTTTCACTGCTAATCGAGAATTGAAGGGCCTTCGAACCTGAGAGAGGCCATATGGTGTGGCAGTACTGGACTATCCAAGATGCTACGTTTTGGAATATGGATCGCGACTTGGGAAATCAAGGTTCTGGGTCCCACTGAGTGACGAAAGTTCCTTGTGTTGTTTGTTCTCCTTCTGCCTGACCTACCTCACAGGGTGGTTGTGGAGACAAAGGCCATTTCCGCCCTACAGTGTTATAGTGCTATAATTCCACTTGCAACATCCTGTGGAATCCTGGCGTTTGCAGTTCAGGGAGGGGCATTTAGAATTCTCAGCCAGAGAGCTCTTTGGCCTCAGTAAACTACACACCCCAGAATTCCACAGGATGTTGAAAGTGGGGTAATAGCACTGTAACAGTGTAGTGCGGAAAGGCCCAAAGTGGAGAGAAGGAAAGCCAGGTTTGTCACTTTGAAGGGAAGTCCCTCATCTCCCTCTCTTTCCCTTCCACCCTGACCTACCTCGCAGGGCTGTTGTGAGGCTAAAGAGGGAAACCAGGTAATGCCACTTTTTTTTTTTGCATTTGAAGGAAAGTTCCTCTTGTCCCTCTCTCCTCTTCTGTCTGCCTGACTTACCTCTCAGGGTGGTTGCGAAGATCCAAAGGGAGCGGAGGAAAGGCAGGCCAAGAAACCAAGGTAAGAATAAACTGCCTCCCGACACACCATTTCCACACTAGCCTGTTATAGTGCTTATTCCACTTTCAGCATCCTATGGAATCCTGGGGTTTACAGTTTAGAGAGGGGCCTCAAGTCCCCTCCCTAAATTGCGAACCCCAGGATTCCATAGGATGTTGAAAGTGGAATAAGAGCACTATAATAGGCTAGTGTGGAAATGTCACTGATACCAATCAGGGCCATTTCCGCACTAGCCTGTGATGATGGTGCGATTATCCCACTTTCAACCTCCTATGGAATCGTGGGGTTTGCAGTCAGGGAGGGGCCGGCTCCTCCCTAAGTGCAAACCCCAAGATTCCATAGGAGGTTGAAAGTGGGATAATCGCACCATCATCACAGGCTAGTGCGGAAACGGCCCAGGTCTACAGGCGCAAAAACCGCTCCCGCTGCCTGTGGATTCTTTTTTGCTGCTAAGGGATCCCGGCCGCCCGGCGCGGCTCACCCTCCCCAGCCCCACCCCCGGGGAACGGAGAGGGAGGGGCCCTGCGGGAGGCGGTCCTCGGAGCCCTCCCGCCCCCCGACTCCGCCCCCCAGACGGAACGCGCCCACCCGCCCGCCGCCACAATGCCGCTGCGGCTTCCCACCCGCGCGCCCCGGGGTGCGCGCCGCGCCTGGCTAATGTTTAACCCGCGCCGGCGTCACCTGATCTAACCTGCGGAGGGCTCGGAGCCGGAGCCGGGCTGGGCTGGGCTGGGCCGGGCCTGCGAGGGGGCTGGGCCGGGGCTGAAGCTGGGAAGCGCCGGGAGAAAGAGGAGGAGGAGGAACGGGAGCCGGAGAGCCGCCTCTCCGCCTTGACGTCTGGAACCTGCTGGGCGAGGAGAGCGCGGGCGGCGGCGGCGGCGGCGGTGCGGCTTCTGCGTCCTCCTCCTCCTCCTCCGTCTCCTCCTTCCTGGCCAGAAAAGGAGGATCCCGGCGGAAAGAGGGAGACAAATGGGAGCCACGGCTTAACCGGTAGGGGAGAGACCCCGCGCCTTTACGCACCGCTTCGGGGGCTTGGATCGGGCGCCCCGCACTTGGCGCAGCGCTGGAGGGCGGAAAGCAGGTAGCCGCCGCCGCCGCCGCCGCCGCCTCTGCAGGCAGGGTAAGGCTGGGGACAGGGACGGGGGAGAGAGACAGAGCCGCCTCCCTTTCGTCCATCCGTCCGCGGGGGAAACAACCCGCCGAGCGCCGGCTGGTGCGTCGGGGGTCCCGGTCTCCCGCCGCAGACGGGAACAGCTGATCCGCCTCCGCCGCCGCCTCCTGGCTTTGGCCTGCGGCCTCTCCCCGCCAGCCCAGGCGCCGGGAGGAGCAGCAGCAGCAGCACCTGGCGGCGTCGCGATGCCCCGGCCGCTTCCCCTCCTGGGAGCCCGGGGGCCTGGCACGGCGGCGGGTCGGGAGGCACTGCGGAGGACGAGGAGGCGGAGGGCGCGCCGGCCCTTTGCGGCAGGATCGCGGCTGGGCTGGCGGCGAGGGATGGACGGCTGGTTTGGGATTTATTGGGGTGGGGGTGGGATGGGGGGTGGGAGGACACGGGCCGGACCCGCAAAAAAGGTAGGGGGGAGGAAGGGAGAGGGATCGGGAAGGGGAGCGAAGGCGATGCCGTGGTCGGGAAGAAGGAAAGGGGCCCCGGAGAGGGGAAGGGGAGAAGGGGCCGTCGAGAGAAAAGCCGCAGCCGCCTTCGGAGCCGCCCGGGCCAGGTGAGAGGGGATCCAGCGCGCAAAGGCAGCAACAAAGGCCATTTCCGCACTCGCCTGTTATAGCGCGAGATTCCACTTTCAACCTCGTCTGGAATCCTGGGGTTTGCAGTTTCGGAGGGGACGGCCGGCCTCTCCCGAAACTGCAAACCCCAGGATTCCAGACGAGGTTGAAAGTGGAATCATCGCGCTATAACAGGCGAGTGCGGAAATGGCCAAGAGGGCGCCCCGGGGGCAGGGGCTGGCGAGGGGCGGAGGAGTCTGGCAGTCCAGGGGCGGCCGATCGAAGCCTCCCTTTCTTCCTCCATGTGGAGAGGGAGGTAAATACAACAGGGGCGGGAAGAAGGAGGAGGAAAAAATTAGCCAGGGTTACCACGAAAGGGGGCATTTCAGCCTGCATCCTTTTTGCGCGTCCCAACTCGAGGAGAGCCCTTGGATGGTGAACCGACACTGGTGTAAATCCCATTCGTTGTATGGGTCTACTCTAGTCAGCCTGGCCAGGAACGTTCAGACTTGCCTGTTGGTTTTCCTTCTCTCTCTCCAGTCCCACTTTCAGGTTTTGTGGTCCTTCTGCTACCCTCCAAGCAGTCATGATCCCCACCCAGGGCCCCCTCTTTTCTTTCAGGGTCTTCCCCATTGATCCCTGCTTTCCTCTTGTGGCTGCTCCACTTCTAAACAAAGAGAGCCGGTCTCTCTTGCCAGTCTAGTCCTTTTTCTCCCAGAGGATTGAAGCCACTTCATTGCCCTCCTCCCCCCATCACATCTCCCTCCTTCCTCCTGCTTTCCTCTGCCCACCCGCCAAATGCGTGGCGAAAGAAACTGAGATCTCTCCAGCCCGTTGGCAGCTTTATTATGGCACCTTGGGGTTTTATGGAGGGAGGATGGGTTGGCTGGTGGTGTGGCAGCGCGTGTGGTTTGTCTGGCTTTCCCCCACCCTCCTCTCCTTGCCTGGGAGGGTGTGGATAGCTGCTGGCCGTGGCTTTGTCATGGTGGCAGAGCTGGGAGGCATCGCCTGGCCCAGCCAGTTGAACGGGCATCGAGTGGCTGCCAGCCACCCTGGGTAGCTCAGAGCTTAGCCATCCTTGAGCACGTTTTTTGTTCAGCTCTTGGCTGCCCCTGCTATTGTGATGGCCCTGCCTTCCAAATCATGTGCTTCGTTGTGTAAATCTTACCTCTTCCTTTCTTTTTCCTTCTCCCTCTTATTTCTGAAGGCCTGCAAAAATAGAATAAGAAAGAAATCAGGGGGATTATGGTGGTCTTGATTGGTGGCGTCTGCTTCTGTGTTTGCCTTTAAAGCTTCCCTTCTTTTTGGGAGAGATGGCCACAGCGAGCACTGCCCAGGGTTAGAGAGAGCTGATACAGCAGGCAAATTGCAGGGGGGGAAAAATAAATAAAAAAGGGAAAAAATTCTACAAGCTTCAATTACTGCTCTGACTTGTGTCTGCATTGTGGGCCAATAGGAGCTGGTATGGCATGTTTATTCCCTTCCTCCTAGCAACAGATGCCAACATGTCCCTGCAGCTTGGTTGCATGCATTTGAAGAGCAGGCCAGAAAAGAAAGGAAGGAGGGAGCAGGGGAAAACATAGTGTCAGAAGGGGGAAAGAATAAGGCCTGAGTTTAGTTATGCATCCAATTGACAGAGTGAAAACTGGAAAGGGGCCCTGTACCTTTAATGGTTGTGTAGAAAAGGCAGCCACAGGCCTGAGTTTGCAAGATCTGAGCAGGGCTGTTGGTAACAGGGTGACTTGTTGGTCTCCCACTCACAGCATTGCCATAAATTGACTTGATGGCAATTAGCAACAACCACCACCACCAGAGGCAGGTGTTGCTTGTCCCGTCTGTCACACAAGCATCACCTGCTGAAATCTCCTGTTTTACACACTGTTAAAGGTATGGGAGTCCTCTCAGGTTTTCACTCCAGTGGCCCTAGTCATGTGTAGCCCTCCATGAGACTTGGGAGCTTTTCACATATATTGTTTATGGAATCCTTACAACAGCCCTGTAAAGTAGCTCAGTATTTTCACTCTTGTTGCAGATTGGGGAGGGAGAGATGGGGTGAGGCCAACAGATTTTGTCTAAGAATGCCAGGAATTAAAGGAGAAGTAAGTTAAATTAAAATGACTGCCAGGAGCAAATTTAGATGATGAGGACTAAACCATGTTAGGCTTAAGAGGTGGTTTAATGTTACGAAAACAGTCAATTGTGTAAAGCTTGAAATTTAGTGATGTTGTTGTTTTTGTATTCAGAAGCATCCTATAATCTGAGGCTTTCCATTGAGGTTGGCCAGTTGTGGCCCTCTAGCAGTTGTTGTGTGCCTTCAGGTTGTCTCTGAGTTAGAAGAACCTATCACAGGGTTTTCTGTGGCTGAGAGTGTGTCATGTGCCCAAGGTCACCAGTGGGTTTCCATGGCTGAGTGGGGAATCAAACCCTGGTCTCTAGGGCCATAGTCCAGTGCTCAAACCTCTACGCCAGAGTTTTCCAAACTTTTCATGTTGGTGACACACTTTTTAGATCTGCATCATTTTGTGCCACAGTAATTCAGTTTTACTAGCAAACCAGAGGTTAAACTAACCCCTTATTAGAGATATGGACACATACATAAATTGTAATAACAAAATGTATGGGGATACAATATATCTCATGAAAACCTTTCATATATTTTTAAAAACATATTATTTATAAATAATAACATAAATGTCCAAGCTTGTAGGCGACACACCTACACACTTCAGGTGACAGACTGATGTGTTGCAGCACACTGTTTGGAAAGCCCTGCTCTACACCATCCTGGTTCTAGCTGTTAGTGGACTTCAAATCCCAGCAGCCTTAGCCAACAGAGCCATTGGTGAGGGTTCACAGGAGCTGCAGCCCAATAACTCCTGCCATAAGCTGTAGCTTACTTACATTGACTGGCATCCTTTTGGTTAGTTCCAGCTGGAGTAGATCTAATTCAGTCAATTGTTGAATAGTGAGTTAATATACAGATAAATCCCATGAATCCAATGAGTATACTCTAGTCAGAACTAAGAACAGATTTTAGGCCCTTGTGTGCAAATCCAGCACTGGCTGCATCTTTGTCTTTGCCTTTTAACTCTATAACATCTAGCACAACCTTCCTTAAAGTAGAGCTCCCAGTAGAATTCTCATCACGTTCCACTAAGCCCTTCTAGCTGTGGCATGGGGGAAACTGAAAGCCAACACAGATGGAAGGTACCAACTGAGCTGGAGAAGGCAGTTCTGGTAGAATATACCTGCATCCTTATGTAACAAAATTCCATATTTCTTTATGCACTATGCCACCAGTTGCCAGTAGAGCTGGAAACCTGAAACACTTTTTCATGAGAATATAGATAAATTCTGCTGGATGTCATGGAAGTTGCACACTTAGTTTAGCCTCTTATTAAATTCACTGCAGATCTGAACCGTTGGCTTCCTAGTGCAGCACAACTCTAAACCCATTGTATTGTATAACAGCTACACATAGCAGTTTTGATACCACTTTTAACTTTCCTGCATCCATCTTATGGGCTGGAATCCTGCTGGTGACATAGGCATGCCACTGTACGGGTCACTGTAAGTCACTCTTTTTTACCACGTTTTACGGGCAGTAGACAAATGGCAGCAAAAGCCTCTTCTCTTCTGTTGTTCCAGAACCCACAATGCCTTTTCCTTAGCGGCTGTCACCAGCAAAACCAAAACTACCACCTTTTCCTTTGGTGTAGTTATACTGGCAAATACAGTCTCAGCCATGGAATCCTGAGATCAGTAGCTTCATGAGGACCTTAGAATTCTCTGCTTGTGAGCTGTACTCCTGTAGTTTAGGGGAGTGAACTAGAGCATCTGTCAGAGAATTGTAAGGATCTTGTGAAACTACAGATCCTAGGATCTATAAGGTGAAACCATGACTGTTAAAGTCATATCAAACTGATGTAACTGTGTCGTTTAGGTGTGATCTTAGAAACAAAGTCCACAGATTTCAATAGGACTTATTCCCATGTGAGTATGTTTTAGACTGCAACCCTATCTTCTGTGCAATACATATTCAGTGACATTTTAATGGTGGTAACTTATTTCATTTGTGCTCAGTACTAACCCATTTGCCTGGCTTGCCAGGAATATAGCTGGGAAGGGAATGCAGGCATTGCCTTCCCAAATAATATTCTGTCCTCATTCCATGAATTTTTTCTTCAACCCCCAAATTTCTACCACTGGAAAAAGTGAGATACTGAAAACTGCTCACACCCAGGGCTCCTGTGTTTGGTGTATTCACATTCTGCTGGAATCTTTGCCTACCCCTTTGCTTTGGATTCCTAAACTATTTCTAAATGTTTAATTGAAGGTTTAAGTTACTGGATTGCTAGACAATTTAAGGACTGAAGCAAAATTTCATCAGGAGAAATTCTTGTGTAAGAAGGCAGTGCCCTAATTTTGCACCTCTGCCATAGCTATAGCCTTGCAGTAGACACTGTAGCTCCACCTAGTAAACAGGTGTACAGTTGTCTTTCCACGTTCGCAGGTTTGACTTTCACGGATTTGATTATTTGTGTGTTTCTTCAAAGCCTGCCCCCCCATCTCAGACACTTCTTTTCTGGGGCAACCTTCCCTCTAGGGGGTCCATTTGGGCCGTGCAGCCCTTTAAAAACCCACCTCTGTTAGTCGTCCTCCTCTACCTGCAGCTGCTTGGCCAGCTCAGGATGGCCAGCAGCCCAATTTCTCAGCACCACAAAGCTTGTCCTGATGTACCCTCCACACCCAAGGAAAGAGATGGGTGAGAGAGAAGTATAGGGTTTGCCATGCCAACCCACCCCTCTCTTTTCCCTGACTTGGCTGGAACCTTGGGTGTCCGTTCTCCCCACACCTTTCCCAGCCCCCCCCCCACACACACATTTTGATATTTGCATTTTTTTTCACATTTGCAGGGTTCCTGCACCCCTAATCCTAGCAAATGTGGAGATTCTGACTGTAATGCCTGTTTGGTTATTGCTTTGTTTTCCTGTGTTACGTTTGTGGCAGAGATAATCGAAGTCCATTTTCATGGAAACACCATCCTTTCTTTCCTGACATTTGAACTTAGGTCTGAGTAGTTTTTGTGATTCAGATACCTTTTTAAAGGGTTATGAAATTATCTTCGTTTGCAAGTTACCACTCTCTTTTAAAAAACACAATAAAGTAAAAAGGCTAGGTTATTCAACATTCAGTGTGTGTTGGGAATTTTGTGCTAGGTCTTTGCAGTGTTGACCTCATGACATAGGTGGAGGTGATAGTTATTTGTGCTGCTGCTGTTATGGATTGTGTTTTATTGTGTTTGCCAGTCTTTTTTTTTTAAAAAAGAGGCTAGCTGAACAGTCCTGTTGCTAACTGTTTTTAATATTTGTTGCGAACTGCCCTGCACTAACTTTAGGAAAGTTGGGGCACAGTTTATGTAGATAAAGATAAGAACACACACACACACACACACAAACACACACTCTACATGTCACACCCATGCTTACTGGGAAATTCTGAGAGTTGTAATCCAAAATAGTAAAATTTCCTAGCTCTGATCAGACACTGCTTTGTATGAAAGAGGGGGGCATGGGGAGAAATTTGTTTGAGGTACAAATGGAGTGGATCCAATTAACAAATGCAATCTTTCATGCAGGAGTTCCTTTCTCTGTCCCACCTCTTTTGTGAAATGTCTTTCCTGCTTATTCTGTTGCTTTCCTTGGTATGTTAATCTCCTGGCCTCCCAGGGGATTTGTAAAGTTCAGAAAGTTACTTGTTTGAACCAAGATTCCTTGGTCAGCATGGCTAGTGATAAAGATTTCAGGTGTTTTCATCTGAAAAAATAATGTTTTGAAGCTCTGTGAATTAATAAAATTAAGATGTTCCTTAATGCAGAAAAATGTATTTATTCATTACATTTTCAGCTCTAAACCCCTTACTCCCAAGTTTCTCAGGGCAACATATGTTGACTCCCCTCCAAGGCCAAAATCCTTTGTCTATGAGGTGGAGTGTAACTTTACATCCATGGAGTTGTGCTATAATTGTGCATTAGTGAATTGCAACATTGGGCAAACAAAAGTGGAATGCATGATTGTAATCTGCAGTGGACATTTGTATGTGGAACTGGGCTTCCACCTCTGATACCAGGCTTCCACAGATTTCAACTGAATATAGACTTGTGCACAGGACAAAAATGTCCAGTCTCTTTCTGTTGGATAATTTACACATACAAAAGTCACTAGCAGGATGCCAACCTGAATTTTGTATTTATAACAGCTTTGGAAAGTAGCCTAAGCTAAGGAGGAAATATGGAACTTTAAGTCTGTGAGTGTATTGTCCTGCAGCTGTTATTAACCCCTCCCAACATGGCCAATGGTAAGGGATTATGGGAGCTGTAGTCCAAAAAATTTCCTAACTGTGGGCTAAAAGACAGTAACCAGCACAAATCACCCAGTGAGAGTCACAACTTGAAAAGAGGGTTGAGTCCAAATCTCCCTGGCATTTTTCAAGTGCTCTTACCACAGGTGTAGAGAACAGGCGAGGAAAGTAGTATTCATTAAATTTCTCTTGTGTTGGCTGTTACTGAAAACAAAGGAACAGCTAAAAACATTACCTAAGAATGATGTGTTCTAGTTTAGGGCCAGGATACCTGAATGACTGCCATATGAATTTGCCTGTATGCTGAGATCATCTTTGGAGTCCCATCACCAACAGAAGTTTTGTTGTTAGCTGGACAGGATATTTTTTGTGGTAGCACCCTGGGTTTGGAAATCTCATTACCTTTTCGGGGGTAAGACTAGCTCTATCCTTGTTTAGGTGAGCAATAAAAAATATTCTTGTTCCACTTGGCTTTTAGTATATGACTGAAGATTTTAAACTTTGCTCCTTTTGATTTTATGGTTTTAGTTTTGATGTTTGTTATATGATGTTTAATTCTGTTCTGTAAACTTCTTTGGAGACAGAAGAGTGGTAAAATGCTTTTATAGTTTAATGTTGACAGTTATCAGGAAAGAAGACTCCTTTTAGATTGATCTCAGATTGCTTTAGTTCAGAGTTATGACCGTTGCTACCTATTTCTTTGAGCATGGAGGCAACATTTATCTGTTTATTCGTCATCTTTTCCTGTTGTCTTCTACTGTATCAGCCATCATTGTCCTTTCTAATGAAGGGTTCTTGTACCTTTAATGATTGTATAGAAGAAGGAATTTTGGCAGTTGTTTCTTGTTACTTACCTTGTTTTGTGATAAGCAATATCTGCTGAAATTCTCTCTTCTATACAGCTGTTAAGTATATGGAAGCCCTCCCCAACTTTCAGTCCAACAACCCTGATTCCAGGCCTTGTTTCTAGTGACCTTTAGCTGACGTTAAGCTCTGCTTCTCATACTGATTGAAATTATCTGTATTTTCTGCTTCCCTTCTATATGCACTTTATCAACTGTCGGTTGACGAGACCCATTAGAACAGTGGGAGATAAAGTCTCAAGTTCTGTTCATAGCTGAGAACACGCCCCATGTTTGATGTCTCCAAATGAGGGATGGGGAAGACTTCTTGACTTCTGAAAGCCCTGGAGAGTCACTGCCAGTCAATGGAGGCCACATCCCAGTTTCACGCCCTGAGACCCTCAGGGGGATTAACGGGATGACAAAACTCACAAATTTGGAAATGGCTGAGAGTCTACTGCTCGTTTAGAAAAATGGGTGTTTTAAATAAAGGTAAACAGCACAGAGGTGGGAGAGACCTGAATCCATTTAAAAGGTGAATTGCCTTTTCTGGCAACTTCTAGGACAAGCAATTGGCCTTCTTGGGGGCCCGAAAAAGAGCAATCTGGAGAGTTTGGATGGGCTGAGGATGACAAAAAGAGCTTTGGGTGGCAAATGCAGCCACAAGATCACACTTTCCCATGCTGCATGTAGATCGGAAGTGGGCAACTACATGGGGAACAGGGGCCAATTACTTCCCCAACCACTGGCGAGCTCCTCCTCTGTCAAGCCCAAATACTACTTATTTCTTCTGTAGTCTCTCTCAAAGTGGTGACAGGAAGTGGTGACATCAGGTCACTTCCTGCTATCATTTTGAGAGGGACTTCAGAGGATAATGGTAGTATTTGGGTGTAGGACAAAGTCCTGGGGTTCTCATCGAGTAGGGGAATTTCTGTGTGTTTTCATGCGTTTGCAGGGGTGTGTGCGAGGGGCTTCAGAATTCCCAAAAGTGAGGTCTAGAGACATCATCCATTCCATGGTCCATAATTTGCCTGCCTCTGATGTAGATGATCCTGAACTAAATGGACTAATGATCTGACTTCATAGCTGCATTTCAGCTCACGTGATTTTCAGCGAACATAGTTGTTTAAATTGAATCGTGGTTTTGTTCACAAGCTTATTTGGGATTTTTCCTTTCTTTTATTTAGGATGGTGAAAAGTTGAAGTGCCAAACGCCAAAATGAGTGTGACGTCATGGTTCTTGGTGAGCAGTACGGGCATTCGCCACCGGCTCCCCCGGGAGATGATATTTGTTGGCAGAGAAGACTGTGAGCTGATGCTCCAGGTAAATATCGCTGTCTAATATCAAATGAGCACAACTTCTTTCCATTCTGAACAAGAGCAAGGGTTCAGATTAATGATAACATAATAATTACAGAACAAAAACAACAACAAAAATGCCTCAAATAATTTGAAGATCTGTGATCTCAGTGATGTGGGTAGTTTCTCCAATGATACAGATTGGCACTGACTCATGCATTGTTACTTTGGCCAGGTTTTCACCCGGTGGCCATCCTTCTATTGATCCCCCTCTCTACGCTTAGCTAAGCTGGTCCATGGACAATAACCATACCACCTGCTTCTGGGACTGTACTCAAAATATTATCAGCTTTGTTGAATATGTTAGAGTTTCTGCTCTGCTGACATAGCTGTGAGAAACCAGGATCACTGCCATACCATGAAGAGGCAGTAGAATAGGATAAGAGGGAGTAATACCAATAATGTATTCACTGTTGTATTATATATTGCTAGAGAAGAGTTCTGTGGATACCGTGGACTGCTAAAATAACAAATGAATGGGTCTTAGTGAAAAGTCAGGCCTGAACTCTCCCTAGAAGCCAAGATGACTAAACTGAGGCTGTTGTACTTTGGACATATCATGAGATGATGTGATTCACTGGAAGAGATGATAAAGTTTGGTAAGGTAGAAGACAGTAGGAAAAGAAGGGAGACTGCACTGCAGGTAGATTGACTCAGTCAAAGAAAGCAGATTCCTAAGTTTGCAAGACCTAAGCAGGGCTGCCAATGACCAGTGGTTTTTGGATATCTTTCACTGACAGGTTCACCATATGTTGAAGTTGACTTGATGGCAAATAACAACAACATAATAACAATACTATTATTATTAATATAATGAGAACACTGTCATCATCATTTTTAGTAGCAGCCATTAGATTCAATGGTAGAGCCTGTGGCTCACTGTTCTGTTCAGGGAAGTGAACTTCCCTGTCAGTTTTCTTTTAAATCTTTTTGTCTGGATATTCACTATCTTTTACTACATGCCCTCTGTGTAACCCTTTTTCAGTTTGTTTTGCTGCATTAATCTGGATCAGTTGCTGTGGACAGTAGTGGGCAGAAGAAGCTGGTAGTCTAAAAGCATGGAATTTGAATCTCTTTTGATAGTTTGGGGGAGAAGCTTAATCATTGCAGAAACCTTCTGTGCTTCCTTCATGGCTTGGAAATGCTTAAAATACTTGTGGGGATTAAGAAGCAGTTAGTGCTGAAGTTCAGATTGCTGTTTGGATGTTTGGTGGAAAACGGAGATTATATTTACACCTCCTTTTCGAAAGTTCAGGCTTGATGCATGGAGCCTGTTGCGGGCTGAATCCTGCCATCTTTTTGTTTGCCAGAAATTCAGTGGTGCATCTGCTTTGAGTGCTGTATTTAGATTTGGAAATGCTCCCAGACTTGTGGAGTTCACACATGTCCAATCAATGCTCCAGGCATTCCAGTTAATGCCAGAATATCCAGCATTAGTCATAGGTGCTACTGCCAAAGAGGAACTTTATGGAAGAGATTAAGCATTCCCCTGCAAGTGTCTTTGGGAAGTTTAGTGTGCAGGCAGTAAGCCTCACTGAACACAATGGGATTGATTTCTGAATAAATCGGCACAGGATTGCATGACACAAATGTCTTTTATTAGCAAACTGGTTAGCGTAGCATTATGGTTATCAAAATATGTGTTGGGACTGGGGTTTGGGAATGTCACTTTTTTGGATTGCAGCTCTCAGAATCTCCAAGCCAAACATGGTAGTAATGATACTGGCATGGGGACTGTGGTAGCTGTAGTCTGAAAAAAGAAATTATCCTAATCTGTGGGTAGGAGAAACCAGTATACTATGAGAGAAACTGAACCAAACCGCTGTGCTAACTGTTAAACATACTGCTGCTTGATGGATGAGTTGTTAGTTTCTGCTTTTGTTTTGTACTGGTGTCTTGATTTGTACATTGCCTTAATGGGCACTTGGATTTTAGATTTGTCAGCTGCCTTTTAGACCTTTCAAGAAGGTATATATTTTAATATATACAGCTTGACTGCATTTAACGCAAGTTTTTTTAAAACGGTTTCAATTACACATGGTAAGGCCATCAGGCAGTGGAGCTGCGAATCCTGACCTCTCATTTGCAAACAAGAGAGCAGTTACAGCACACAGACATGCCCTGCCACCATGTCCCTTTGGGCAGGGGCACAGCAATGGTGTGTGTGTGTGTGTGCGTGTGCATGTGCATGCGTGTGCAACAAGGCTGCTCTCTCATTTTCAAGTGAGAGAGCAGTTTCCATGTGCACAGACGGATTACTGTTGTGTCCTTTTTGGCAGGTACATGGCTGTGGGGGAAGTATGTGTGTATTTACAAATCAGAGAGCAGTTTTTGTGCACACACAGCCCTGCTGCCATGTCCTTTTCAGCAGGGACATGGCAACAGGGTGTGTGTGCATGCCAGAACGGCTTTCCTGCCTGCAAATGAGAGACCAGCCTCAGCACATGCACATCCCTACTGCTGTGTCCCTGCTGATGGGTTCCACATTATACATGAAAATTGCATACACACTGGGTCCCAGAATGGATCCCTCACATTATATGCTTGTTGGCCTACTATACTCTCTCTGCCCATGTGAGAATCAGCAAGGCGTAGTGACTTAAGTGTTAGACCTTCATAGGTGGTGGGTTTTGGGGAGCTGTACTTCCCCAAACTCTATGGAATTTTGTAATTTAATCAAGCATTGCCTGAAGAATTAGAATAGCTCCAGTATCAGTATGGGGTGGAGGTGGGGGGTAGTGGCAGGTGCCCAACCTTGCCAACTCTCAGCCTTCTTAGCCATGATGAAATATGAAAGTATAAAAGATATGCTCACTTAGGCCTTTCAAAACTAGTTGGCGTCATATCCCATCACTTATCACTTGTTATACCACATTTTCTCAAATGTCGGGCACTGCAGACAAGCATAAAGCAGCACAAAGCAGATTTGTGTCTCTCTCATATGACAGTGATGACCTCTTGGGGTGCCCAAAGGCAATGTTTACTTGTCACAGATGGCTAAGTGTACAGCTAATGAACAGGCTGCAGACATAAAACAGGCTATCGAAAGTGAGCCTGTGTAATTATACTTGAATGTCTGTTCCACATATATAATCCACTGAATGTATTCACTGAACCTGAAGGTATATTTATACTGCAGAGTTGGCACTTTGTCACAGCCCCAGTGTATGACATTATGGGATTTGTATTTTCTCTCCTTAAAGAGCTCTAGTGCTCTGGCTCACGATAGTTTGCTAGTGGTTCTCAGCCTTTGGTTCTCCAGATGTTTGGACCCATCCTAGAAGTCTCAGCTAGTATGACCAGTGCTCAGGAATTTAGGGAGCTGAAAATCCCAAATGCCTGAAGAATCAAAGTTTGAGATCAACTTCTTTACAGCTGTGTGGCAGAGAATTTGAAGTCTTCCACCAAGCTACAAATCCAAGGATTCCATAGGATGGAGTGACAATGACAGTTAAAAGCAAACTGCTTCTGTATGTGTGGAGACAGTCTGAATGGTGGGAGATTTGGAGGCACATGAGAAGAATTACAGTACTTCTTCTCACAATACAGAGTTAAACTGTAGAATTTTCTAAAGGAAGAAATGGTGATGGCTACGAACTTGGATGCGGCTTGAAGTTCTTAAAAGATGGGATTATTGTTGGCTATTAGTCAAAATGGCAATAATTTCCTCCAGTACTAGAGATGATTATGTATCAGTTGTTGGGAAGCATATAGGAAGAAACTACATATATATTACATAATATATAACAAAAGCTTCCTAAATTCCCTGGTTGAGAGCCAGCATGGTGTAGTGGTTTGAGTGTTGTTGTGGTTGTCTTTATTATTTATTAGTGTATGTATCCGCCGTTGCCTGGGATTTTATTTTCTCATAGGTAATACTTGTTAGAAAGATTTGAGATCCTCTGTCTCTAATTCCCCAACCTGTCTTGTCCAGTACTTGTAACTTTTCTTCATATTCCCCAATCTAATCTGTATTCAGAGTTATTAACATACAGAAGTTGGGTTCTTGAGGGAATATACTGTCCTCTTCCTTGCTGTTAGGCCTCATCTCCATAGCAACTGGACTATTCAAGACAGACACAGTTGACTGAGGCCCAAGAACTCTCTGGCTGAGAATTCTAAAGGCCCCTCCCTAAACTGCAAACCCCAGGATTCCATAGAACAGAGCTTTCCAAACTTTTCATGTTGGTGACACATTTTTTTTCAGATATGCATCGTTTCATGACACAGTAATTCAGTTTTACCAGCAAAAGGCTGGTTAAACTAACTGCTTATAAGAGATACAGGCACGCACATGAATTATAATAACAAAATGTATGGGGACACAACGTATCTCATGAAAACCTTTCATATATTTTTAAAAATATATGATTTATAAATAATAACATACATTTCCAAGATTGTAGGCAACATATCTACAAACTTCGGGCTACACACTGTGTCCCAGCACACCATTTGGAAAGTCCTGCCATAAAATCTTCTTAGGCAGCCAATCGTATGAAGTCTTTGCCTGACATAGACAAATAAACTGTGACTTTTATATATTAGATTTATTTATTTATTTTTGCTGTTGTTGTTTGGCCCACAATTTTTTAAAAAATACAATTAAAAACACACAAAAAGTGAATATTAAAATTCTTATTATATTTGTTTATTTATTTGACTAGGTTGGACTAAGGCTCTGGAGACCGGGATTCTTTTCTCGGTCATGGAAAAACCAATTGGGTGACCTTGGGCAAGTCACACTCTTCCAGAGGAAGGCAGTGGTGAGGCCAAGAAAACCCTGTGGTAGGTTTGGCTTAGAGCCATAAGTTGGAAGAAGGCACACAACAACAAAAGGCACACAACAACAAAAGAAATTCCCCAATGGCACTGGATGCCATTTGATTTTGGAGGCTAAGCAAGCCTGGTTAGTAAATGGAAGGGAGACCTCCCGCAAATACCAGATGTGATACACTGTATTCAGAGGAAGGCAATGGCAAACCACTTCTGAGTGTACCCTGCCTTAAAAAAAACCCTATGAAATTTCTGAGGTCGTTTCCCATGAGCTTCTGGTTGGCCCTTTTGGGAACAGAATGCTGGATGAGATAGGTCCTTTGTCTGACACAAGAGGCATTTTCTCATTATTGTTGTCTGCCTTCAAGTTGTTTCTGACTTACAGTGACCCTAAGGCAACCCTATCACGGGGTCTTCTGGGGCTGAGAGTGTGTGACGTGCCCAAGGTTACACAGTGGGGATTGAACCCTGGTCTCCAGGTCATAGTGCAAAGGTCCAACCACAATACCATGCTGGTTCTCACTTGGCACTCTTATCATACTCACCCCTTGTCCTCCTTTCTAGAATCTTGATTTCTTCTCAGAATCAATATAGAAAAAGGGAATCTTTTCAATAGCTGTGAAGAAATGACAGCTCTATGTTGTTGCTTTCATCGGTAGTGCAGTGCAAAACATGTTTATGGAGAGACAAGACACTCTCAGTCTTGTTGGGCCTTGTTGTTGAGTTCCTTCAAGTTGTTTCCAACTTATGGCAACCCTAAGGTGAACCTATCAGAGGGTTTTCTGAGGCTGAGAATGTGTGACACACTTTAGGTCGCTTACTGTTTTTCCATGGCCAAGTAGGAAAATCGAACCCTGGTCTCCGGGGTCGTAGTCCAGTGCTCAATGTGCTGTGGCCTACTCAAGTATATTTGTTTCCTTACTGCATTTCTGTACTGCCTCGTAGTCCCAAGTACTTTGAGCAGATCACAAATTAACAGTTAAAAGCATAGAATTCCTAGATATGTAATAAATGCTGATGAAATACCCTGAAGGTACCAGATCCTATCTGATCTCGAAAGCTTAATGGGCTTGGGGCCCATCCAAACTTCATAATTATACCACCATAATTTCACTTTAACTACCATAGTTCCATCCTATGAAATTCTGGGATGTGCAGTTTCAGGAGGGGCATTTAGAATTCTCAACCAGAGCACTCCAGTGTCTCCCCAAACTACAAACTTCAGGGTTCCTTGACAGTGGTGGAATAATACCATTATAATTGTGTAGTGTGAATGAGCTCCTGGTTAGAATTTAGAAGGGAAATCTCTACGAAATACCAGATGACATAAGCTATATTCAGAGAAAGACACTGACAAATTACTTCTGAATATTCCCTGCTGAAGAAGACACTATGGCTTTCACAGGGTGGTCGTAAGTCAGTGCGCTATAAGACTGTAGTGCGGAAAGTGTTTTAATGCTTTATGTAATAAAAAAGTTTAGAAAGGTTAAAGTGATTAAAACTCCCACAAAACTGAAGCAAAGGAAAACCAACAGCAAGGAACACAAGCAGTGAAAAGATTTAAAAAGCACCAGCAGATTTGAAATGGACACCTGAATCCTCTTATTCATTGAATCAGTTTATTTACCTACATGTTAGCTCATCTTTCAGCAGCTGATATAATGGATCTGTTCCAGTTTGGAATAACCAATAAGACTCAGAGCTGAGATGAAAAAGCCTGAGAGAATAGAAAGGTCTTAACCTAATATAAACACAATACTACCTGGTTCCCAGGCAAGCATCTCTGCTTTTATCTTTTTTAAAGATTATTTTTTATTTTTTTATTACTTTTATCATACTTTAAAATTATGTTTTAAATTTCTTTTAGCTTATATTTTTAATAGATTTGTTTAATTATTTTTAACTTCTGTAGTCATAGTTTTTTTTTTTTAAGCTATAGCTTCTTTTAATTGGTTGTAAGCCACCTTAGGTTCTACATTAGGAGACAGATAAGATATACGTTAAATACAATAAACAAAAATAAATATGAATTGGAAATCCTTCCCACCTTTTGGATTGGATTAATTGTTAAAAAAAAAAGATCCCCTTCTGCTATCTGCTCCTGGTGCTGATAACTGTTGGCTTTTGTAGGGTTGACTCTGGTGCGGTGGTGGAAGGAGGTCTCACAGGGTCAAAGCATTAGGACTTTCTCATCAGCAGGGCCAACAGGGTCATCTGCCAGCCCTCCTCTTCCCTATTGATCTTTGCTGCAATTCCAGAAATGCTAGGTTATTGACCATTAGTCTTGTAGATCAAAGTGTGTTGGGGTGGCTTGGTCTTGAATGGGCAATTTAGAACCATTAGCTTTATAAAAGCCCTGCTCCTGATGGAAATACAAGCTGCTAGAATGAGTGTGTTGATATGGATCAGCACAGCTGCCAGCATTTCTGAACCCTTCTAGAATCTGTGGCTATGTGCATAGTCAGACTGAGGCCATTTCCACACTACAGTCATATAGCGCGATGATTCTACTTTCAACCTCCTATGGAATCCTGGGGTTTGCAGTTTTGAGAGGGGCCAGTCGGCCCCTCCTGAAACTGCAAACCTCAGGATCCACAGGAGGTTGAAAGTGGAATCATTGCGCTATAAGGGTGTAGTGCAGAAATGGCCTGAGTGTCCACACTTCAAATTAGCACTGATCCTTTTCATCAGTGTCTGTCTAGCAGCTAGATGGAGTTGTGTTCTACATCCCACCCCATGTGCCCCCCAGATCTTTTCCAGAGGGATACAGAGGGGGAGAGCGAGTCTTCTTCCGTGAATAGACATTCATGTGCACCGTATTGGCTAGGATGCAGTGTTCATTATGAAGTCTGTATCAAAATTACTCGTGAAGGAGTAAAACAATATTTGAAACAAAACTTTTCTTGAGGAGAGATCCCATGACACTTCCAATCTAAAGTTTTTCTGAGTACAGACAGCCCTCTACATTTGCAGGTTAAACATTCATGGAATTGATTATATGCAAGTTTCTCCAGCCCTTGCCCCTCCACTTCATTTACTTTTCGCCCCAGGGGAACCTTCCCTCAGCATCTCTGATCAGGCTGCACAGCCCTTTAAAAACCTGCCTCTGATCCTCCTTATAGAATCATAGAAATGTAGAGTTGGAAGGGACCCCAGGGGCCATCCAGTCCAACCCCCTGCTATGCAGGAACACCCATCAAAGCATTCCCAATAGATGGCCATCCAGCCTCTGCTTAAAAACCTTCAAAGAAGGAGACTCTACCACACTCCGAGGCAGCATATTCCACTGCCGGACAGCCCTGACCATCAGGAAGTTCTTCCTGAGGTTCAGGTGGAATCTCCTTTCCTGCAGCTTGAATCCATTGCTCCTTGCCCTAGTCTCTGAAGCAGCAGAAAACAAGCCCACTCCTTCCTCTACATGGCATCCCTTCAAATATTTAAACATGGCTATCATGTCCCCTCTTAACCTTCTCTTCTGCAGACTAAGCATACCTAGCTCTCTAAGTCTATCCTCATAGGGCATGGCTTCCAGGCCCCTCACCTTCTCTTCCACCAGCCACTGCCTGGCCAGTTGAGGCCAGTTTGCACCCTGATTTCTGAGCACTACAAACCCTCTCCTGATGGCCCCTTCCGCACCCAAGGAAGATCAGCGAAAGAGAGGAAATCTAGGGCCACCGTACCCATCCACCCCTTTCCCCTCTTGTTTACTTTGGCATGATTAGACCGTGGGTGCTGTGCCCACCATGCTTTGGCCCTCTTCCCACAGAGACAGTCAGTTTGATATTTATAGTTTTCCACTTTCGTGGGGGTCCTGAGCTCATAACCCCAGCAAATTGGGAGGGCTGACTGTATTTGTTGACCAAGAACAGATAAAACTTGAAGGGAAAAAAATTGTACGTGGATTTCGCCTTTGAAGGCGGGAAGGGTGATGGCTAGGAGCTGCTGTATGTTACAACAGTTCTCCTTGGCATGTAGAAGTGCCTCTTGAAACACATGTACCCATGGTGTTCCATTTTTCATTTCATATCATTTTTAAAAGGGCATTTAACAATCATATGAGCCCCTCATGCTACTACATTCAGAAATAGTACAGCCTAGACAGATGTTTACCATTTTTTCTACTGTTTTCTAAAAACTGAGCCCATCTAACCACACAGGATTTGGTGCATAGATGAGATGAGGATTTAATACACATCAGAATGAGTGTTGTTGCTTGATGCATTGGGTATCTGTGGCCAGAAATGTTATAGAAGGTCCTGTATCTATCCTGGGGATAAGCAACTATAAAAGAGGCAGTGGCCATTCCCCCTATGAGCCCACATAGACTACTCCTGGGATAATATCACTTCTGGTTCTGGGATTCAGCTTAGAATTTTTTTGGTGGTAAGAGGAGTGAGCTGGCACATTTTGTAGTGCTTTTTCAATGTCTAGGGCTGAAAACTCTGTTGAGAGGCTTTGGAGGCTGCAAAGAGGTTCCTGGGGGCCTCACTCGGCCCATGGGCTGCACTTCCACCCTCTTCGGTGGGTTGTTTTTCCCTAATGTCAAGTTCATCGTTATACCTGTTGAAACCGTCTCACCATCTCATGTCTTGCAAACCTCACATTTAATTTTGCTTTTGTCCCCAGTCTCGCAGTGTGGATAAGCAGCATGCTGTCATCAACTACGACAAGGAGAAAGATGAGCACTGGGTAAAGGATCTGGGAAGCTTAAATGGGGTAAGTAGCTAGATTGGCTGCTGAGTAAGTTGCATTGTATGCACACAGGTTTCATTCCTGTGACTGTGCTTTTTTCCTTTGCTTTGCTGAGAAGGGATGTATGCTGGGGAAGAATGGAGTATCTTGGGTATAGTGCAAGTAAGCTTGATCATACAAAGGAAGTTGCTAACTTTGTGGAGATCTTGAGCTTGTCATGTCAGATAAGTAAATTCAGCTTAGGCATACTGCTGCTAAGGTCTTTGCAATGTTTGATTATACAAGAGCTTGGAAGAAAAGGATTTTTTAGGTTTTTAGTGGATAGAAGTTATGCTGGTTAGGGGATTCTGGGGATCATAGTCCAGAAGTGAAACTTTTCCAAGTCTCGGGTTAGACCAGCCAGAAACTGAGATAGTCTCTTCTATTTTAAGAAGCACTTAGGTTGGTAAAAATGCTGATAAAGGCTTCTATTCATTTATGTGGAGGCAGCTTTACTATGGATTAGAGGCATAGCACTCCGGCCTATGCCTCCTCCTGTTGTCACCCTGCTTTCATGTCATATGGATAGCTTTGTTGGTGGTTGTGCCTCAGAGACATTAAACTTAAGCTCTGGTTTCCTTAATCACAGTTAAAAATAACATCTGAATACTTCTCAACCATGGTTTTACAGAAGCTGAAATCATGGCTTGAAGCTTCAAATGCTGGTTGTATTAGCCATGATAAAAGCATAATGTCTGCGGTGAATCATGGTTAGTTGTTGAGGAGGGCTTTGGCTTTTCTTGCTTCTTTGGTTGAAAGGTAACAAGTGGTCTTGCAGGAGTTTCTTAATATGCCCTATCTAGGGTTAGTTTAGTAAACTACATTCTGTGTGTTGCATCGTAACCAGGATGAAAGGAACACGCAGACCTAATTTTGATGTCACAGGTCTGATTCTGTCTTTTTCTAAACATAGTTACTGTCTTTTTCTAACCAGATTTTCCCGTGTTTCCTGAATGAGCCTACAGTATTAACACCTTGTTCCTAAATCATGACTTGCAAATTGATTTCAGACCATAATTTAAAATCATGGTTTGGAGGCAAGTCTTTGATCATGTTTTTCTTTAATCAGAGGTCACCACAAACCATGATTAGAGATAACCAAGAAAGTGAGAAGAGGAAATTTACTTGGAAGAGAATAGAGCACATGGGTGCCCATCGTGTTTCTGATCCCAAGAAACTATGGTTTGACAACTGGGTTTGCGAGTATTTAATATTAATAGGGCTCAAGTGTTAACATATGCAGGAGGTTGGTACAGTAGCTCACTGTAGATGTTATACTTACCATGAGTAATATGTAATACTATTTAATGTTAGTAGTACCACAGTTAGTATTGTATACTGTTACTAGAAGCATGAGTCACCATGCTGATGGTTGTGGGAGTGTCCAAGCCATTGGATGGTCCTTGAAATGAAAGACTTTGATATGGCCAAGTCTTTCATTTCAAGAACTATGCAATGACAGTTTCCCTCAGCACCACATTTATGGTGACTCTGCTGTTCTATTAACGGTTGGTGCGCTCAGTAGTGGCTGGTGGTTTCCATGTCATTGGGTGGATAATCTCTCCTGGGATTTAGTCCAAACTTTAAAGGAACTATCTAATGTACTGAATCTCTTTTGGTGAGAGAATGTTAGCAACATGAATAGCTGTTGTGAGGTTTGGTCTGAAACCTGAAGGAGATTCACTGTCCGCTGTCATGGAAGACACCAGCTGCCAACATGTGCACCCTTGCATGTTCCAGGGTGAGGCATGTGCCCTAAGAATATAATAAACTGAAGAGGGTTGCCAGAGGGAAAACTGGAGACAGCTCCTGCACCTTTAATGGTTAGGTAAATGAGGGAATTTCAACAGGTTTTGCTTGTTACCTGGTTGCATGACAAGCAACAACTGCTGAAATTCTGGCTTTTACACAACACTTAAAGATACAGGAGGTGTCTCCAGTTTTCACTCTGGTGACTCTAATACTAGAGTTTTGGTCATTCAGCCCAGTATTGGCAGGGGCTTCAAAATCTTCCATTTTGGACTCCCGTTCTTAGCATGTAGCATTCAATGGCCATGTTGTTTGGAGGATATTGTGAGTTAATGGTCCAAAAAATGTAATTTTTCAAAGCCGTTGTTTTGGCTTCAACATATGTTGCCTTGTCCTCTCTGTCTATCCAGAAAGGGGGTTCCCATCCAGCCAGTCTAAGGTAAATGAAATCCAAACTTTACTCTTGAATGAAATAATAACAATAAAATAATAACAATTAAATTAAATAAATTAAATAAAATAAAATAATAACAATTAAAGAGAGATGAAAAGATGATAAGACAATGGCAGAGCTAAGGGACCAGTAGGAGAATGAGGTCAAAAAGGAGATGTGAAGATGAGGCAGAAAGAGAAAATCAAGGATCAGGGAGACAATAAGAGAAGGAATAACCAGTCAAGCATAACAGAAGGAGTCAGGCCTGATCAGTTGCTAACACAGCTATGTGCAAACAGCTGCACAGTTATAATTACAGTTTAGGGCAGTACTGGAGGAATGATTGAAATAATTGTTAGATTTCAGGGGATTTCAGGTGTTCTACATATGATAAAAATTATCATGTCTAGAACACAAAAAATAATGTTTTTTTCCCCAGCCATGGTCTCTCACAAAGCCCTTAGTGACCTTTTTGTTTTGTTTTGTTTTGTTTGCATCAGAATGCTCCCAAATGCACTCACTCAAGGGGACATGGAGGGAATTTCCTCCATGTTTGGAAGTACCATGGGCATCCCAGTGGCCAAAAACAATTTTTGCAAAAACTTTACAAAAATAACCTTGAAATGCTCCAAAATGTCCACTGGAGGATGCATTTCCACAGCATTTTGTGGGACCTCTGAGCCAATTTAGGCCCAGGAGAGATGGACCCCCTTTTTTTTGGAAATCGAAAACCTGGTGAGAATGCCCCCATGCCTCCTGAAACATTTGGGGCAAAAATATTATTTTATTTTATTCTTCTGTGGGAGCAGGTGTGGTCTTCCAAGGTGACTCATGGGGCTAATGTTGGGAAGAAAGCATAACAACAACAACAACATCAGAGGTGCTGGTGCTGGTAATGATGATGCAGATGCAGCATCCTTCCTAACTCTCTGCAGTTGCCAACCTCTGATTTAGGGGAATAGAACTTAATGTCAGAAATGCCCTGGAAACCAAAACAGTTTTTGCTGTTTTTGTTATTGTTATTAAACATACTAACTAGCATGAGCTCTCCATATTTGCAGACAGAAGTCTTTCCCAGTCTGGAGATCTTTATTGGGGAACTCACAGATTGAATCTGGAACCTTTTACGTGCGAAGGATGTGCTTTATCACTCAGCTGCGGCCCTTCTCCATAGAGAGGTCTGTGCTTGATGTGAATAGCTTGGTCTCACTGTGGCAAGGACAGGAGGTTTAGTGTATACAGTGAAAGGGCCTGCTTCACACCTGCTCTCTGCAGGCTGAGGAAGTAGATTATGAGGCTGGGCTTTTAATTAGTATATTTTTAGATCTGTCTATCCCATTAAAAATCTATCTACCTGTTCTTTGTGTCTCTGCGCTAAGAAAACTTTGTTTTATGTTTTGTTTTTTCAGTCTGGTGTTCTTCATTTTTCAAAATTATGTCTATAGCACATTCTGGCAGGTACATAGATGACAAAATAAATGATGGCATTGGATAAATTTTGGAGGATTAATAAATGAGCAATTCCTTCCCAAACTCTTTGTCATTAAATAAACAAATATGGGCAATGATTACAAAGGGGGCATTTTGCAGGATAAACCTTTTTTGGAGAAGTGTTTAGTAGCCAGTTCCCCCCTTACAACAAATGTCTTAGATGTCTATTAATAGCCAGCTGCCACAAAATTGCTTGCAAGAAAATAATATATCAGCAGTTAAACTTTGTAACGAGGAAGGAATGCAGGGACAGTGAGCTTAGTGAGCTTGTCCAAGGGCTTGTACACTTGAAATACTTGCATTTCCCTGAGAGATTCATGCAGAAGCAGTGACTCATGCTAAAGGATAGACGTACCACCTTTGCCCCAGGACAGAATATTGGTTGGGTCAAGGTGAGCCCTGGAGTGAGGAAAGAAAAATAGCACTGAAATTTGTTGTTTCCTGACTGACCTTTTGGAGTAAATGTTCATGCTGTATGAATACCATGTAAGTTTAGCTAGGCATTAGAATAGGGGTGGGGAAAATGTGGCATGTGGGTCCTATGTAGCCCTGCAGGGCCATTTTGTGGCCTTCAGGATCCCCCTTTATTGCCTCCAGATGCTCCCAGATTTCCTCTAGGGATGAGAGAGGGAGAATTTTACCATGGTTTTGGGGCCCCTTGTTCTCTAACAGGAAATGAACCAGAAGTCGACTTCTGGGTTACTTCTAGTTGTGAAAGTGAACACTTCTCGGCCTAAAATTGCCCAGTTCTCCTCAATATGGTGAAATTGCTCCTCATGCTTCCTAGACGGTGTTTGGGGGCATAGAATTTTGATTTTCTTTTGTGAGGAATGTGATGGTGGGATGTAGCCCTCCAAAGTCTGCTGAGGAGGCAAAGTTGGCCCCTGATCCCTGAGAATTGCCCACTCCAGCATCTCTAGATCTTTGAGAGATCTCCTGTCCAGCGTGGGACTGAGGCACCAAGCAGGTTTTTCCCCATCCTGTTTTTTGCAATTTGTACAAAATATACTTAGCATGTCTCTGCCCTTTTATTAAGTGAAATGCACAAGCATAAATGCACTGCAGCAACTGCAAGGGGACAGGCTGATTGATTGTAAAGACACAGACAATCCGTCCAATACTACTGTTTTTAGTGATCCATGCAACAATAACAACAACAACAAATTCCCCATTTGGGCTTTTTTGAGAAATGTGCAACATCTCCCAGAAATTGCTTTCCCCTAAAGAGAACAAAATAGTCTCATAATTTTTCAACAAGAAGATTTTGGAGGGTGTTGTGTCTTCTTCGTTTACCAAGCAAAGACAAATCAAGCGAGAATTTTGGGTGTGTTTATGTACTTTCAAGTTGCCTGTTGAGTTGTAGTGACTCCTTGATTTAGGATTAGGAAACTCTGGTGGCCCAGTGGTTAAATGCCAGTACTGCAGCCACAGTGTTGTGAGTTTGATCCTCTAGGGCTCCAGGTTGACTCAGCCTTCCATCCTGCTGCAGGTTGGTGAAATGAGTGCCCAGTTTGTTGGGGGCAATTAACTAAAATACAAGTAAACTGCTTAGAGAGCACCTAGCTGATAAGCAGTATAGAAATACACTTGCTATTGCTATGATTTTCATGGGGTTTTCTCAGGTAATACTCAGAGGTGGGTTTACCAGTTCCTTCCTGTGAAACATAGCCTGTGGCACCTGGTATTTGTTGGTGGTCTCTCATCCAAGTACTAAGTAGAGCTGACCCTGCTTAGCCTCCAAGTTTAGATGGGATCTGCTGCCTTTAGGGTTTTGAGGTCTCCTAAGTGAGCACTTACAGCCCTGTATTTCATACTCTTGCTCAATGGTTTATCACTGTGATGTGCCTTTGAAGTTTCTTCTCACTGTACAGTATTTCCAGATGGGTCAGCTATTGCTTTGTAGACCAAGCAATGACTAGCATGTGCCCTAGAAAACTCCAGTTGAGAGGAGGGTCCGCACATTAGTGAGCAGCTACAGCTCAGTGTAAAGTACAGATGTGACATCCTGATACAATCCTCAACGTTGCCATTTAAACCTGGAAGGGACCTTGAAACTTGAAATCACTGCTGCCTGTCAGTATTGATCGTGTTGAGCTAGATGGCCCAGTTTGATCTCTCTTGATATACTTGTGTGAGAAAGAACGAGTACAATGATAAGATACAGAAAACAGTTTGGTTTGTGATCAAAAATGGTTTTCCTTGCACTGGTGGATTCACTTTGTTGGGAAACAGATGGAGATCATGTCTTGTCTGATTGCGACCTTGGTATTCTTCTGACTCTCTGGCAAGCCTTGGAGTTGGTGCCAGTTCTTGGTGTAGGAGTTAAATAATCATCAGGATATGGCAGGAATGGGAATATTCACGAAGTTTCTCATTCTCATTGAGATAGGGTATTTCGATATGTTAAAGAAGAAAAGAAAGTTAAGTTGAGAATGTGAATTTATTGTTTTCTTTGCATGAATAACAAAATCTAATAATAATAAAAAAAGATGTCCACTGAGAAATTGCCAGCCTCCACAAGAATTCCCACCTGCAGCATGAAAATGAGCTGCCGTAAGTTGTGCAAAAAACCTGACAAAAAGTCTGGCCAAAGTTGCTGTATTTTCCCTTAAAGCACACATGGAAAAATCACAAAATGACTGGCTGATTGATCCAACAGATGCAAATGGGATGGGGGGGGAGTTTGTACACACCTCGCCTCTGGAGCTCCCTCCCATACCCGTGCCGCTAGCCTCAGCACTGAGAACTTGTGCCCAGGCAGCGGGCAAAGGCACGGGGTGGGTGTGGGTGGGGGGAGCTCACGCAAGCCTTCCTTCTCCCCACCAGAGCTTCTCCTCTCATTTCCTTTCCTCTGGATCCAGTGTACCAAAGGTAAGGGAGTGGAGTTGCGGGGAGGCTCATGTGAGCCTTCCTTTTTCCCTCTGGAGTTCCCTCCCCTTCCCGTGCCTTTGGCCCCAGCACTGGGAACTCATGCTGAGGCAAAAGGAAAGGGAATTGGGGAGGAGGAGGATCACGTAGTCCTTCTTGCTCCCCTCTGAAGTTCCCCCTCCCATTCCCTTGCCTCTGGGCCCAGCATGCAAAAAGCAAGGTAATGGGAGGGGGGTTGTGGGATGTGGGGAGTTAATTGCATTTTTTCCACTTTCATGAGGGTTCTATGCTCCAAACCCTCACGAAAGTGGAGGGGCCACTGTACCTTATTTTAACAGTCCTTGTGGTAAGACAGAAGCTGTCATAGTTTTTGCACAATTAATTCAATTTGCATCCAAGTAGTTCTCACAAATGCAGGCATCCATGTCAATATCAGCACAAAATATCTCAGCATCATGCAGGCAAAACAGAAAGACAAAGTGCAGTTTCTTGGTCTCATCCATGGGAGGGAGACAAGTTAGGATTTACAACCTTAGCATATGAATATCACAGTAATGAGCAGACTGGGCACCAATAAACCTAAGCTCAGTTCATGGAAGACCCAGGGGATGTCCGTTGGTAGATATTTAGACCAGGGAGTTAATCTAAGATAGGTGGACAACTGTGGCTCTCCAACATTTTTGGACCACAACTCCCATAAACCCTTAGTTTTGGCTGTGCTGGTTAGAGTGGATGGAAGCTGTAGGCCAGAAACATCTGGAGGACTGCGGTTGCCAACCCCAGATATACATAAGCTGTATTGAGTCCTCTATCTGTTCTCCCACTGACTGTGGAGATTTCAGACCAGTGTTTTCCAAGCTGAATGCCATGTCCAGGTTAGGGATGGCTTGGTGGTTTTGGTTAGAGCCAAAATGACCACTTCCCAATTCAACCAATTCATTTGCTGTTAAGTGTTTGGCAGCTGTTTGTACACCAGCTATTTGTTAGTTTTGCAGTACAAATCTGCTTCAAATTATGATTTGAAGCCTGTTACGATGAGCAAAAATGCTAGTGCAGATGTCATGCTGCACTTTGGTTAGCTCCAAATTAAAAAAAAAGAAAAAAAAGAAGAAGGAGGCACTGTGGGAGGGAAAGGAAGCAGGATGGAACATGTGAGCCCATAGGGCATTCCTAGTCTTTTAATTGTAGCTAGAGATCAGGTAGTGTTTAACTTGAGTCAGGGATATATCTGGAACATGCACCATGGCAAAATAGTTATAAGGATCGAAATGTGCCCTGTTGTTGAAAAAAAAAAAAGCCTTACTTCTTTGTATTAAAACTCCCAGAATTGTCAGACAATTATGGGCACTGGCTGAAGGATTCAGAGAGAACTAGTATAAAAAAGTAATGTTTTTGAAGCTTTGCTCTCCTCTCTCTTTAAAACAATTTTGAGTGAATCAAAGTTACGTCTCTGCGTGCCCCAGTCCAAACTCTGCAGTGTAAAGCTGCAAATAATTTTCTGTCTCCATTTGCTTTGCAAGTCTCATTTGCAAAAGACTAATCATTCTCAGAATTTCTCAATACCATATACGTCCAAATCAAATGCAGCCATGTGCCACTAAGCCTTTTTAGCATGCCAGTACATGTTTGCATCTGTTTGCAATCTACTGATATTTTGGAGCTGATATTAAAAATAGGAAAAGTGAACTGTTTTGCATATGCACAATATTGAATGAGCAGATTCTTGTAGCTGACAGCACAGATTCAGGACTGGAATTCAGATGCTCTCCTTGCTACAGATCTCCCCTATGGTCTCAGACTTGTCACTTTAGAAAATGTATGAGTGACAAGCCTTCCCCAACCTTGGGCCCCCCAGCAATTTTTGGACTGCAACTCCCAGTGTTCCTGACCATTGGTCTTGCTGACAGTGGAGATGATGGTGATGATGATATTTAAATCCCAGCCATTTCCCTGCTGAGAACTCAAGACAACTTGCAACAGTTAAACGTAGCTAAAAGTTGACATCAGAGCTAAAGCTAAAAATGTAATTAAATTAATAGTAAAATTAAAACCAATTCAAAACATGACCATTAAAAATAAACTATATACTATATAGCGTGATATGCAAGACCTGTTCCCCTTGAACAATCAGTCTTCAAAGACCTGCTGAAACAAAAAGAAGTCTTCACCTGCCTAAAGAAAGATAGCAAGGAGGGTGCTAGTTTATCCTTTCTAGGAAGGGAATTCCAGAGCCTGGGAGCAACCACAAAGAAAGGAGTTCCAGAGTCTGGGAGCAGCCACCAAGAAAGCCCTCTCCTGACTTTCCATCAGATGTACCTGTGTGGTTGATGGGACAGAGAAAAGTACTTGATGGGAGTTGTAGGCCAAAACACCTGGAGGGTGCCATGTTAGGGAAAGCTAGTCTAGATGGATCCTGCTGATTCTAAAGCGATTATCTCATGAACCTAGAGGAGGATCCCTCATGATGTTTTTATGAAATATTCAACCCCCCTTGAGTGTCGGATGTGTAGGAAAGACTTTCTGTTTTGCAGCTGAAGAGTCAGTGGAGAGTGGTGATCGGCTGTCCCATACGATGGTCACAAAGACATTTTCATTGCCTTTTCTCTGAATCATTATCTGTTTCTGTATACTGTGAGGGTGTGGCTTTTGTTGTTGTTGTTATTCTTAAAGAAAAGGTGCTGAGTCAACATTTATTCATTGGATAAATTGCAGAGATGTTTGAAAATAAAAAAAAAGTCAATTTGGACTGTCTCCAGGTTTCCCCCCCCCCCGCCCAGGGATAAAATGGCAATGATAATGTATTCAAATGTAATCTAAAACAACAAGAGAGGCTTGTATATAAAAGCCATTTGAATGATTCAGAAACTATTATCTGTGTTTTCTAAAGTGTAGTTCCATTGTAATACTGGATTTAGTCCCCAGAACTGATGGCTTGGGACATTTCTTGAATACTGATGGAGTTGCAGAGGGACCCTTTAAAAAGTGGGAAGGATATTTGGAACCTTGGATCCTTCCTTCTTAAATTTTCCAAATCTGTAGTGTACCCATATTATTCTGCTTGAACTATTTCCCTGATGTTCCTGTCTTTGTCTTAGAAAGTGAGCTTCTCCAGCCAAACTGTCTGTGCTTGCTATTTTATGTTACTTATCTTTGTGAGGCCTCCACCAGGTTTTATTTTAAACGTTTGGACCTTGAGTCATGGAACTGACTTGACAGGCTGAAGTGTGAGAACACCCTGCTCTAATACAAAGGAAACAGAATTACCTGATAGCAGTAGCTATGTAGCATATTGAATTTACCAAACGGCTATATGTTTCTTGTAGGGTTGCAACTTTCTTGGCTTGAGTCTCCAGTTTTCATGGGTCGTCTCCAGGTGGGACACGAGGGTACAGATTCTCCAGTTTTGGGGGGCTCAGCTCTTGAAAAGAGGAGAGGGCTTTGGAGACCTACTGTATACACTTGTGTATAGATGCACCTTATATATAAGCCCAGGGCACAAATTATGGATTTTGATATGACCCATGAATAAGTTGAGGGTCATTCCATGGAGAGGGGAAGACGCCAGCACCACCTTAGAGGGCCAGCCACCGTGACTGCTGCTGCCACCATTTTCCTGCCCAGACATTAGAAAAGGTCAGAAGTGGACAATAGTAGAGAGAGTATAGGGCATCAGTGCTTCTTTTAGGTTCTCCTAAAAGCTCTTACTTTTTGCCACTCAGAGAAGAGGATGGTTCCTTTTTTGATAAGAGTTAAGGTACAGTACAGTACGTCAAGCCATGGGTAAGTCAACCCAGGTTTTTTGGGTCAATTTTTGACTAAAATTTCTAGACTGATACATGGATATATACAGTATGTATTTAATTAGCTTCTTCCTTCACTTTCAGTCACTGTGGTGTTAGGGCTGAATTTCTGCTTTGCTGGACATCTGCTTTCTGGCTAGAGTCAAATAGGCTAGGTTAAATGTTCCTTATTCCATCTCCCAGGTAAGTGAGACAGAAAAATCCCCTCATGTCGCCTTGAACCTGGAAATAGCCACTTTAAGGAAGATCTTTGTCTTCAAATTTCTAAATAGGAAATCTTGCCCTTTGTTTGTGTATGTCTTTAAATGACATGCTATGAGCAATTGTGGTTGGTACCTCATGACTAACACTTAATGACATCATCCAGGTGTTGGGTTTTGGCCAGAAATTTCAGAGCCTGGGACAATCCTGAGCTGGCAACTGTAGTTTCCCGTTGCAGTGTGGAGAAGGAGTAAAGCCACAATGAGATACTTTGGCTGCGTCTGCACACATAAGGTACACTTCTGCAGCATTCAGTCTCCCTGACTGAATGACTGCAAACTCCGAGATGTGTGAGTTCTGAGTGGATCTCCTCCTCCACAAACTGTCTGATAAATCCTGCAAGACCGATGCCATCTCAGCAAAACATTGGCTGACAACCACACATTGTCTAGTAGCAATAGAAATAAAGGGGGTCCCTTAGATGGTATGGAATTATGAAGAAGAAATAGGGGACATCTGTTTTCATCTGTTGGAGTGTGTTTTGAAGAAGGATTAACCACTTCAAAGCAACAAGCATCTGGAAACCTCAACTCCCTTATTGAAACACAATCCTGAATAAAGACATTTGTTTGTAATTCTTTTTTTCCCTCCCTGGACATCTGAGCCTTTGTAGGTTTTACGTGTCAGTTCAGGCAAGAGGTGGCACTCTTCTCAGAGCTGAGAAGAACTATGGTTTTGTATTACAGTTCCCAGAATTGTAATTCAGCATGCCCAATGGTCATGCTCAGTTGGAGATTCTGGGGTAGTAAGTAATTCAAAAAAGTATTTTCTCCTCCCTGCAACCTCTGGTTCCTCTTTCTATCTGAGACACAGCACTTTCTATGTTACTGTACCATAACAACCAAGGGAATGGCCCATGAAACAGGAAGTAATTGATTTAAATTTTTCTTTAGCCAACAACTCACCAGCAAGGGCATTGTTTTTTGAAATTTACTTCTCTCCTAGGAATGTGGGTGTCATAGAAGTGGCCTACAGTAAAGGGTAGTTATATGGATTATTGAGATGATGTATCTTAGAAGCTTTTGACCCTCAAGTGGCAGAGAAAGGCTAAATATTTGTTGTTATTCTCCTGGACGTGGGGGTCATAAAAATGGTTTCTTTTAAAGGATAGTTGTAAGGTTTCTTGCCAACGAGTATCTTACAAGCTTTTGACCCTCAATTGACAGAGAAGGAATTTGTTGTTACCATTGTTGCTCCTTCTGAGTTCTAAAATGACATTTTTTGTAGGTTAGAATGACCAACATTATGGATCTTTCTGATGATGAAAACATCTAGAGAGAGTGAGGGGGTGGTGTGGTTGCTGCTTCTCTCTGGCCTCACAGTTGGGATGGAAAGTGTACTGATGTTGCTGGAAGCCACAGCATGGGTAGAGATGGAAGGGAGTGGGGGCTAGAGGGAAGGGAAATGCTGGCCAATACTTGGCAGTGGTGCTGGTGACTTCCACGTCAGTGAGAGAGTGAATCTGCACTGCATTTTAATCCAGCTTTTAAAGGAGCTGCCTGAAGTTCTGAACCTTGAGGGAGAAATAGCACCTCAGCTCTTTTAAATTTCATACAAAAACCCAGAATGGAATCACTGCCCACCTGATATGGATGCATCAAATATTTGATAACTGGGCAAAGGTCTGGGCAGATGAGTGGTTTAAACTGGATTGGATTTCTTGCAAAAAGTGTTCCATATTGATTGCTCTTTTCTTTTCCTGCTTTCTGTGACCTTCTAATGCCATTTTATTCTTCTTTTTCTATAGACTTTTGTGAATGACGTACGGATTCCTGACCAGAAGTACATTACGCTAAAATTGAACGATGTGATCCGCTTCGGCTATGATATCCTTTTGCATTTTATGTTGTCGTTATGTACTGGTGGTTTTTAAAAAAGTCTCTTACTGTTTACAATGAAGTTGGAATTCATATAGCCCTCTAGTTGTGGTTGGACTGCAACTCTCAGTATTTCTTCCTGTTGGCTATGCTGTTAGGGTTACTGGGATTTACAGTCCAACAACATCTGGGAAGGACTGGCCTGCAGGTAGTTACCTCATGGCTAAGCCTGGTTGTCTAAGATGCAATCCACCCAGAAGTTCACTGCCATGATCTTCATGTTCTTTTGCAGCTGCTTTTCTAAGAGCCATTGGGGAGCATTGGGCAGGATATTGGGCTGTATATGATCACTCTCACCCAAAGTTCCCATTGTTTCCACTCTGTTGACCAGTTCATTTCTGTTGGGTAGCATCAAATCCAAAATAGCTGATCCACTTGTTGGCTCTTCCACTTTCTAGACAATGAAATTGTTAGTAAGGCTAGGGAGGAATTTATTGGATCTGACATTCTTGGCAGAGTTTGATTTCCAACAGATATCAGACTAACTGAAATCTATTACTGCGCGCTCTCTCGCTCTCTCTTTCTCTCTCTCTTTTCTTTTCTATTCTAGGAACACATTGTCCAAGCCTTATGTCTATCTTGGAGGTCTATAGTAGACCCCACAATGGTGTCACTGTTGTTTCCCTCCCTTTTAAGTTTTATTCTTATGTTCTCAACCTGTTTTTCCTGCTGTAAGTCATGTGTCTCCTCACAGGTATATATGTCCTAGATATGTAATACTCCTCTTCTTCCTTTCCTGTTTCATCTTTGTTTGGAATATGTTATACCCTCTGTTACTACAGTCTAGTCATGAAGTTTCAAGTTATGCTGTTGTATGCCTTCAAGTTGTTTTTGACTTATGGTGACCCTAAGGCAAACCTTTTCCTGACAAGATTTGTGTGCAAGGGGAGGGTTTCCTTTGCTTCCCTCTGAAGCTGAGAGAGTGTGTCTTGCCCAATGTTACCCAGTGGGTTTCCATGGCTCTGACATCCAGAATTGTAGTCCAATGTTCAAACCACTATGCTGTGATGTCTATTAAGTCATATTTACCTTGCTATGTTAAGGGTTCAAGTTCATGTTGTTTATTTACCATGTTCTGTGCATTAGTGTAGAGATATCTAAGATTGTAGGGCATTCTCTCCAGCTGTTTTTTTAAACCATTAGTGGATTCTTCTACTATCACCTTAATTTCTCTTCTATCATTGAAATTATCGTCCCCACTTTTGGTGTCCCCCTGCCTTCTGTAATACAGTCTTGTTTCTCTCCTGCATAACTTAGTTTAAAGCCTTCCGGATCAGGTTTGTGGGATCCTTAATAAATAGGTTCTTACCAACAACTGTGTGGTGCAACCCATCTCTTGCCAGAGGATTTTCTTCATGAAAATACATACCATGCTCCAAGAAGCCATTTTCCCCCAAGGACACCACTTATAGACCCAGTTGTTCACTTCTAGTGTTCTTTGTCATTCAGGAAGAAGTGATGACGTAGCAACCTCTGTCCCCAGGCCCTTTAACTCCCTATGCAGACCTTTATAATCACTTGCAGTATTTTGAAAGCTATATTTTGAAGTATCTTTTATTCCTATGTGGATCAGAGAGATAGGATAGCAATCAATGAGCTTCATGGGTGTTGTCATCCCTCTCTGTTACATCAGGAACTTTCACCCCTGGAAGACAGCACAGTTCTTGAGGTCCCCTGTTGATCCATGCGCTGCCACTTCTGTTCCTCTCAGTTCCTCTCACCAGCACCACACATCGCTTCTTCCTCTGGGCACAGACTGACAGGACCCCTTTTATCCACCAAACTGGTCATGGGCCCACTGTGATCTCAGAGGACTAAGGCTGTTGTTGCTGTGTCCCATAATCACTGGTCAAGGGAATAGTTTGGAATTGATTCTGTAGTTCCAAATCCACAATATGTTTCATAATAGTTTTGTTCTCTTTCAAGAGTATGCTTCCTGTGTTTTGGAAATGTCCTCTTCTTTAGAGGCATCTCCTGTGTGTTGTCCTTTCAGAAGAGTCCGCTGTTCTCTGTTCAGAAAGTCTTCAGCTTCCCTGATAAGTTTGAGTGTTAACTAGGCGGGCCTCAAGCAGTTGTACCTTTCCTTCAGTACTGCAGCCAGCTTGCACTTACTGCAGGTATAGCTTCTCACATTGTCAGGCAAGTGCAGGTATTGCAGGTCACTGCAGCAAGTCCTTCACCATCCATGCTCAGCCCTATATCTGCAGTGTAACAGCATTCTAGGCTTGTCCCTCAAACTCCCTTGCAAAAGGGACAAAATGCCTGTTGTCCTCATTCTGTTTGTTGAGCTCCAGTGACTGAGGGAAAAGCTATATAGTGCTAGTAGTTGCTAGCTCTGAGCCCTAACAAGTCAGTGACCCACTTCCTCTCAGCAGAAGCCCTGCTCCTGTCCACTATGTACTCAGGCAGAGCATATGGCTCAAAGCACAAAATACAGTCCTTTAAACAGCTCAGCCAAACAATCAGCCTTAACCCACAAGATACAATCTCACTTTATTCTGTCTCATCCACCAATCCCCCACAAAAAAGCTTACTGTCTTTGTCCTGTTAGCTGAGCATCTCTTTGCCAAGAGATGCCTTGCAAAATTTTCTGGGAACACAGTATGTGGTCCAATTTATTTCACAGCTGGAATCTGAACAGGGGATAAAGCAAGATGAACAAGTAGCCAAAATTATATTCAGCAGATGGAAAGATTACTTTTTTGTATTACTAATGCCCAGCAGAGAGTTCTTGTCCAGAACAGTAACATTACCCAGTATTCATTTTAATGGCTATTTGAAGACAATGTGTGATTACTTTTGATTATTTTTGAAATCTGTTGTCTGTAAAAATAATAATAATAATAATAATAATAATAATAATAATAATAATAATAATAATAATAATGATGATGATGATGATGATGATGATGATGATGATGATGATGATGATGTCACTTTGTTCTGTTATGGTGCACTCCTGTTGTTTCTTTTCCCTTTTTTTTTGGCCATGTTTGTGGGTCTGAGGCAGATATGGTTGTAGGTTATAGGAAAATTATGTAGCACATGTTATGCCTGTATCTAGAACAGCTCTGAAGATGGCTTGTCCTATCGTCTCTGTGTGATGAGTCTTTATGTATGAGAATGGCACAGTCTCTGGTGTGCATCCCAGACATGTGCACCCTCTCATCCTTTTCTCACCCTCCCTCAATCCCATTGACTGTTTCTCATTAAACAGCCGTAGTTCAAAATAACCAGGTCAGTGATAAAATTCTCCTCCTGATTAGTAAGGCATTGATTTTACATAACTTCTTAAATGATGCCATGATCCCTATCTCACTTCCGATATTTTTTATTTCCTTTTCACCTCATCATCTATTCTGTGTGTTTGCTTGTATAAATACAGGCATTGTCATATGTCCTTGATATGGCAAAGCAGTGTTTTTCTGAGTGTTTTTCCCTTTCCGTTTTCGTATTAAGCAGATTATAGTATGCCTGGCATTTCAGTAGATCTTGGCAGCAGACATAGGTCTCTCCGAAGTCCTTGTGTGTGTGTTGAGGTCACTGTGGTTTATAAGTGTGTGTGTATGTATGTGTGTGTGTTGGTGGAAGGACAGATTACAGAGGCTGTTTTGGTAAAATGAAATAACTTGCAAACTAAAACATAGATCTACTCTCTACCATCTTAGTCATATTTTTAAAAAGCATTCTGCCAGCTTCCTTCTCATTCAGCCCTTTATGGCTCACACTGTATTTCACATTGCCTGAGTCAGCAGTGTTCTCATGCAGAAGGGCAAGCATCTGTCTGCTATGGCAAAAACTAGATGGTTTTCCCAACTGTGCCAAAAATGTGTCCTGTCCTTGCCCTCTTTTTTAGCTGCAACATTTACAATTCTTTTTTTGCATCTTTAAACTCTCCCAAATGATCTTTTCTGCCTTCCCCCATCTCAGCTCATGGACAAATGACAAGCCAACTCTTCTGTGCAGCTGTGAATATGACCAATCTAGGTCTTCTCCACTCAGAGTTAACTCTTTGGGTTCTTTTTATGGGATGTTCCCTTGTATTGTTTGTTATGGATGGAAATGCCATGCCAGCATGACTGGCGGGTGCAGTAGGCGTGTTTCAAACAGTGTAACTTGATCTCTGTACCTACCTGCCAGCATTTCTCAAACATTGCTCTTCCTCTGATGGACATGAAGCTCTACTCCCAAGTTCCCTGGGGAAGATAAATAATATGATCACCATCTTCAAATATTTGAAAGGCTGTCACATTGAATATGGGCAAAATTGTTTTCTACTAGCAGTTCATATCCAAATTAGTGAATTTGAATTACTTGAAAGGAAATTTTGGCTGAAGATTAGGAGCCACTTCCTACCAGTATGAGCTGTTCAACCATGCTATGGACTGGCTTGAAGGCTCTTCTTTTTTGGAGGTTTTTAAAGAGAGGTTGGATGGCCCTCTGTTAAGGATGCTTGAGGGAGGGAGGGAGGGATAGGTAGGTAGATTGACAGACTCCAGATTTCTGTGATTCTGTGGATTCATTATGGCGATTGATTGGTTTCTCTGTCCCTCCCAACTGTGAACCCTCATTGGTGGGCCTTTGATTTTGTTTATTTGGTGAGTTTTACTGATTTACTGTCCCTTTGGCCAAATGGGAATGCTTCTTCATCACATGGACAAATCTTTTTAACAAAATCTTTTTACCACATGTTGCTGTCCTGTTTTAAGCATTTGTCTCCTACCCACCCATTTACATTGGTGGTTGGGTGCTCTCATGTTAACAAGCTGGAATACCACCAGATGAAGGAGAAACAGGCCTCGTGAAGACAACTTAGAGAGCTGAGTGTGCTTAGTTTGGAGAAGAGAAGACTAAGAGATGACATTGTAGCCATCTTTAAATTTCTGAAGAGATATCATGTAGAAGATGGAGCAAGCTTCTTCCTGCTGCTGCAGGGACTGGAACATGAACTAGCAGGTTTCAATTACAAGCAAAGAGATTCCATCTGAGCATTAGAGAGAATTTTACTGTGATTGCTGTGTGTCAGTGGAATGGATTGCCTCAGGTAGTAGATTCTCGTTTTTTGGAGGTCTTTAAACAGAGGTTGAATGGTCATCTTTCAGGAATACTTTAGCTGTGTATTCTTGCATAGCAGAGGCATGGACTACATGGCCCTTGCTGCTTCTTCCAAGTCTAAGGCCCTTTTCACACGGGGAGGAAGAAATGGGGGAAAAGGCCCTGAAATGGAGCTTACCTGAAACTGGGTAAGTCCGTCGCCACACGGAGCAGGGCGAGTTCGCTGCTTCACACTCCTCGGCGTCCTGCAGCATCCAAAATGGTGGCTTACGACTGGTGGAGGCTCTCCACCAACCGGAGAAGCTCGCCAGCCAGAAAGCCTGCCCCCGGCAGATCTGCAGGCACGCACTTGCACACGCCTGCAAATCTACACCGGACGCTGTAACGGGGCTGCACACGGCTGCACACCCTGTGCTTTTTAAAAACCTCCTGAAAAGTGGTTTTTAAAAAGCACGCGGCGCCACCACTTCCGGTCGCCCTAGCGCGGATTGGGGTGTGGAACTATGCTAAAGTAATCTGCCCCAATCCACTTTACGGTGTAGACGACCTCCATCAGAGGTCGCGCTACACCGTTTTATTACCCCCGTGTGGAAAGGGCCTAAGATTCTATCATTCTATGCCAGCAGAGGCAGCAAATCCACCATCTCTTCTAGTCCAGACTTTGTAGGAGCCATCCATACACATTACCCCTTAAAATATATTTAGCCTCTTGGATAGCTCTGTTAAAGCTCAGTCTAAAACTCAGAGTAAATTCACTACGTCATTGAGGTGGAAGCCATTGTATGCTTTTGCCGTTACTGTGGGTGGCAGCCAAGGCTTGGAGCAGAGCTCCAAAGTAAAGAGTTTACAAGCAGCACAGTTATCCATAATTAGTTATTTTCTTCGGTAATGAAGGTGCAGAAAAACTGCATTTCAAATGATGTGATAAGTGAATATGGAGTTACTTTACTAATACAATAAGTAGTGGCTTTAAGTTAGCTTCAACCGTTACTTTTAAAAGTGGCATTTTAAAATAAATGCATCATTTTTGGGAACATGTTCATTTTTATTACAGCCATTCTACCCATAAGGGAAAGCCTTAATTTTGTCCAATTTTCCATATCTTTTGTAATTTCCTTCCATTTTTTCTTAAAATTATTTTGAAAGAGCTCATTATTTCTTTTAGCAATCCAAATCCCAAGATATTTCATCTTTTTAACTATGTTAAAGTGAGAAATCTGAGTTAGTATCAGTAACAATAAACCCTTTACGCAATGGAGGAAAGATATAACTAAATTTATTTGGGAAGGACGGAAACCAAGGGTTAGATGGAAAATTCTGACAGACTTAATTACAAGAGGAGGGGCTGGAGTACCAGATTTCCATATATATTATAAAACTACGGCTATGGCATGGATCAAGGATTGGATAAACCTACAAAACCAAAGAATGTTAGCACTTGAAGGAGCAGATCTAAGAATGGGGTGGCATGCCTATATGTTTTATGGAAAAGCTAACATAGATAAAGAATTCCTACACCACTATATCAGAAAATCGTTGTTAAAGATTTGGAATGAGTACAAAAAGAAAAACATTAGACAACTGCCCCTGTGGATATTCCCTCAAGAAGCTTTTTTTTGGAAGGTGGACAGAGACAGAGAATTGGCTAAAATACGAGGATATCATTGATAAAACAGTGATGAATACAGCTAAAATCAAAACAAGAGAAAAATTAGAAGAAGGAATAGTACTAAATTGGTTTCCATATAGACAACTTGTGGAACGGTTCAGTATGGATTCAAAGTCATATGGGTTTGAGCTAAAAGAGAAGGAAAATCTGATAAATTGGTTTTTCAAAAATCCTCCACATTTGCTGTCCAATATATATAAAGAATTATTGAAACAAGAAAGAGAAGAGGAAGTAATTAAGACAACAATGATATCGTGGGCACAAAATATAGGCCATCCAATTCAATTAGAAGATTGGGAGCTAAGCTGGGAAATAACAGAAATTTACAGTGGCTCAAAATTTAAAGGGAAATAATTTTAAGATATTCCACAGATGGTACATGATGCCAGAAAAATTGAAAAGAATATACAATACTGGAACGGGCATATGCTGGAAATGCCAAAAGAAGTTGGCATGATGTATCACATGTAGTCGACATGTAGGCAGACAAAAAAATATTGGGATGAAATACATAATAAGATATGTACAACTCTGCAAATTCAATTTAACAAAATGCCAGAAATATATTTGTTGAATATGTTACATATGATTGATCCAAAGATACAAAAAAAAAAAAAATACTGGAGGATCTTATTATATATGATTACGTCTGCCAGAATAGGATATACTAAAGTATGGAAAAATCAGGAAATCCCTACAATGGACCAATGGCTGATTACTTTATTAGAAAATAGGAATGCTGACATAGTTTCACAGAGACTAAAGGGTAAAACAGATGATGAAGTAGAAAGAGAATGGGAACAACTGAGAGATATAAAAGCTGGGTAATTAACTTGTAAGGAAATAATACATTTATGGGGAAAGTTGAATGGGAAAATGATGTATGATATGTTGAATAAAAAGTAATAATATGCAATCAGTATATAAGAGGATTTAAAGGTGGAACAAATTGAATAATGTGATGATAGATTGAATGCAGAAACAACAAGAATCTTGATGTATAAAGATGTAGTACAGTTATATAAGCAATAATAAGGAATTCTGGAGAGGATTGGAGGGAACAATAATGTATCTAATGTAATGTAAATAATATATAGATGTGAATTTTTAAATATGTGAAATTTTAATAAAAATATTTTAAAAAAGGTGGTGTTTTAAGAGGTATTTTGACATAACTTCGTCAGGTTTTATGCCGTCATCTCATTGGTCAACTTCAGTAAGCCAGGTTACTTCCTTCCAGATTGCAGTGAGTAATGACAATGGGAACTGATTTTTTTTTTTTGAAAAAAGGTTATTTTCCAGGCTCTGCACTGGAGTTTATGCTGGTTTTCACCTAAGCTTCTGCAAGGTGGACAAATGAAAGTTGCAGCCTTAGTTGCTATCTTCTACTGCCATTTCTTTTTAAAAATATAGCTTATGAGCCACTTTCCTAAGGAGATTTGTTTGGAATAAGCACAGTTCCCTTTGTATCACAAGGACATGTCCTTGATTGGGGCAGTGATACAAATGTTCTTCCTGCCAGTGGAAGTATGGCTTAATCTAATTCCAGCTGGATGGATAGGCTGAAGAGGAAGAAGGGGTTGGTGAAAGGAGCAAGGTTGGGTGATGTCACAGCATTAACTTTCCCTCCTCATGTGATTCTGAATCACACATTTTCTTTCTTGTTGAGCACTTAATTTCCTTGAGAAGTGATTGTGAGGTTTTTTTAAGTTGCAGGTTGGTTACAGATTGTTGTTTTAGTTGCAGTCTAATCCTAGATGCTGTTCTGTGATGGGATTTTTAAATTGTAATGTTTTCCTTTCCTTCTCTTCTCCATCATCATTGTCATTTTCTTGCTTCTTTATTGTTGTATTAGTTTTACTCTCAGTCTTATAGTCTACCAGATTTCTTGACTGGAGTGTTGGACCATCCCGTCATTTGGATTCTATCCAAGATTCTAAACATCATTGATGTAACATTGGATCACGTGCATATTCTAAATAATGGAACATCATATGATTGTGTTGTTGTGCTCCTACCTATAACAGTGTCATTGAGTTACTTTGTGAGTCTGTTTGGAATGGCTTTATATTTCATAATCTTTTCTATCTGTGTTCAGTTTTTCTGTCTCCGAAGGTTGACACATTCTCCTTCTCCTCCATCGCCACCACCAATAATAATTTTTTAATCTTCATATTTTAAAAACAAAATGCAGCTCAAATACTTCTGAAAAACAGAAAAAATGTATTTACCATCTTAGCACTTGATTGTACTGTTTTAACAATTTTGTTGTTGTTGTGTGCCTCCAGGTCATTTCTGACTCATGGTGACCCTTAAGTAAACCTATCATGAAGTTTTCTTGACAAAATTTGTTCTGAAGGGAATTGTCTTTGTCCTCATCTGGGACTGAGAATGTGTGATCTGCCCAAGGTCACTTTGTGGGTTTCCATGGCTGAGTGGAGATGTGAACCCTGGCCCTCAGAGCCCAGGTCCAAAACCCAAAACACTACACCGGATAGATCACAAGCTGAACATGAGTCAGCAGTGTGACATGGCAGCCAAGAAAGCCAACGTGATTCTTGGTTGCATCAATAGGAGTATGGTGTCTAGATCGAGAGAGGTAATGGTACCATTCTATTCTGCATTGGTTAGGCCTCATTTGGAATACTGTGTCCAGTTTTGGGCACCTCAATTCAAGAAGGATGTCAAGAAGCTGGAACGTGTCCAGAGGAGGGTGACCAAAATGGTGAAGTGTCTGGAAGCCCTGAAGCCCTATGAGGAACGCCTTAGGGAGTTGGGTGTGTTTAGTCTGCAGAAGAGAAGGTTAAGAAGGGACATGATAGCTATGTTTAAATATATGAAGGGATGTCATGTTGAGGAGGGAGTGGGCTTGTTCTCTGCTGCTCCAGAGACCAGGACAAGGAGCAATGGATTCAAGTTGCGGGAAAGGAGATTCCACTTGAACCTCAGGAAGAACTTCCTGATGGTCAGAGCTGTACAGCAGTGGAATATGCTGCCTTGGAGTGTGGTAGAGTCTCCTTCTTTGGAAGTTTTTAAGCAGAGACTGGATAGCCATCTGTTGGGAATGCTTTGATGTGTGTTCCTGCATAGCAGGGGGTTGCACTCGATGGTCCCTGTGGTCTCTTCCAACTCTATGATTCTACGATTCTACACTGGACTGGCTCTCATTTTTTCAGTAATACAGATGGCTAAGGTATCCTATACCTCATCATCCCTAGGTACTATAAGCCTAATAGTTGGCTAAGAAATTTTCTGTTTGTCTTCCTTCTTTAACTCTGATAGTTTGGTCAGTTTTACAATGCATACAACCTCCCGATCTTTAATGGCTGCTTGGTTGTGTCCCACACTCTCAGCCCCAGAAAAAAACCTGTAAGAGGTTTGCCTCAGGATCGCCATATGTCGGAAACAACTTGAAGGCACACAACAACAACAACAACAACAGCTATACTAAAGGGGGAGTCTGTACCCCTTCTTCCTTAATAACACTGGCATTCTAGCCACTCTTTACAAAGATTTATCTGTTTCAGAATAGTATGACATGACTTCGTTGAGATACAATTACTTTTGTGGAAGATAAGTTCCCACTGTTTTCTGTTAATGTAATAGTAGATGAGTTTTCCTAAATCTGTGTTTTTCCTTAAATGTTTTCTCTACATGCTAATATGTATGTGCTAGAACACATCCAGCACAAAGTCCCAGAAGAAGCGCTGAAGGTAAGCAGTTGTATACCTTTGTATATTGAAACAAGTGAAAATTCAGAATTCAGGTGTGATGGGCACTAGGGTCTTTCATGTTAGTAGGTTGATGCATCTACTCTGGGATTTAATCTGATCTTTAAAAGGTGTCAGACTCTATTCTTGAAAGAGGCTCAGCATCTTGGATCGCTCCAAGATGGAAGTTCACAGTAAAAGCTGAAGTGGATGAGCCTCCCGTTGACATGGAGACCACTATCTGTAGCTGTACAGGGGGCTAGACCATAAATCATAAGCTGCTGGTCTGTGCCTTCACCAGAGGTGCTATACAAAATACAATGTGAGATGCGGCAGCCAAGAAAGCCAGTACAATTCTCGGCTGCATCAATAGGAGTATGGTGTCTAGATTGAGGGAGGTACTGGTACCACTCTACTCTGCATTGGTTAGGCCTCATCTTGAATACTGTGTCCAATTCTGGGCACCTCAATTCAAGAAGGACATGGTCAAGCTGGAGCAAGTCCAGAGGAGGGCGACCAAAATGGTGAGAGACCTGGAAGCCATGCCCTACGAGGATAGACTTGGAGAGCTGGGTATTTTTAGTCTGCAGAAGAGAAGGTTAAGAGGGGACATGATAGCCATGTTTAAATATTTGAAGGGATGTCATATTGAGGAGGGAGCGGGCTTGTTTTCCGCTGCTCCAGAGACCAGGACAAGGAGCAATGGATTCAAGCTGCAGGAAAGGAGATTCCACCTAAATCTCAGGAAAAACTTCCTGATGGTCAGGGCTGTCCAGCAGTGGAATATGCTGCCTCAATGGAGTGTAGTGGAGTCTCCTTCCGTGGAGGTTTTTAAGCAGAGGCTTGATGGCCATCTGTCGGAAGTGCTTTGAGGGTGTTCCTGCATGGCAGGGGGTTGGACTGGATGGCCCCTGGGGTCTCTTCCAACTCTACATTTCTATGATTCTATGATTCTATGTAAATAGAATTTGGGACAAAGGAAAGAGGTGAGAGCAGAGCATTGTGAGGCCACTGTTTTGATTGGAGTAAGTTAACATTTTGCTGCTCTGTTGCCTTGAGGACTAACTCTATATTTGTATCAAGAAAAGAAAAAGAGAAACTACTGACAAATCTGAAGAAATACATTTATGAAACAAGCTTTTCCAGGATGTTACTATTCCTAAATAGCCAGTTATCTGATTTAAAATACCATGTATTTCTGTTTAAATCTCACATTACTTTTATGCAGCTTTCCTGCGGTTGGTTTCTGTTTCTTTAATATTTATGTGTATATATTCAAGACTACATGTTTTTTAGCTCCTAAATTGGTTTATATGTAACCTCATCCCCATGGATTTTTGCATCAGAGACTGGCTATGCTGGCCAGGGGAATTCTGGGCATTACAGTCCAAACAAGTAACTTATCCATGCTCTGAACTGGTCAGTTCAGTTTTGAATTAATGGAGTTGAGATTTGTACCCAAATCTTCCTGTTTACAGTCTTGACTGTCTTTCCACTATTCCGGTGAACTAGCTATTGTGGTGTAAGAGAGTGTTGAACTCAGAGCTGGGTTGAAATTCCCAAGTGTGTCAGGCCCTTCCTTCTCTCAGCTTGGTGTGGCAGTTCTCAATCTGATAAGGGGCCCTGTCTTTACCACACAGCTCTGCTTCCCCCGTTATAACAAATGCCACCTTTGCGTAAAAAGGTGAGGGTTTTCAGTGTTTATTTATCACCACTTAATAATTTTAGGATAGCGTGTTTTCTGTGTTACTTTATATATGGGATACAACTCAAGCTGAGTCGATGTTTACAAAGACAAATTATAACATTTATTGAGGTAAAAACAAAGGCCCTTTCCACATGGGGGTTAAAAAACGGTGTAGAGCGACCTCTGACGGAGGTCGTCTACACTGTAAAGTGGATTGGGGTGGACTACTTTTGCGTAGTTCTACACCCCAATCCGCACTAGGGCGCCTGCAGACCAGCCAGAGGGCGGGCTTCCGGCTGGCGAGCTTCTCCGGTTGGTGGAGAGCCTCCGCCAGCCAGGAGCCGCTATTTTGGATGCCACAGGACGCCACGGGACGCCAACGAGTGTGGAGCAGCAAACTCACACTGCTCCACGTGGCGACCGACTTACCCGGTTGCAGGTAAGCTCCGTTTTAGCGTGTTTTTGCTGATTTCTTCCTCCGCGTGTGGAAAGGGCCAAAGATAAAGTAGTGTGTTAGACTTCATATTCAGGCCAAGGCTGATATATTTCCTCAGTGCACGTTTTAGACAATACGACAGTAACTCTCTGCTCAGGAACAGTTCGATTTTATCTTTAGACTTTCATAAAAGGCACAGTTATTATACAACAGCCTTTTGGCTAAACTCCCACCAAAGGCTTAACCCACAATCTTGGTCACACTCTCTGACCAGATCCTACTAGCATTCAGTTACTCTTCTGCCTCTCACTGCACTTCCACTGGGAACTAACCATCCCAAAACGGTCGTACTGATTGACTAAGGGATTCTTCTCCCTCATTCTTTGCTAGGCTCTCTCTGATGGAATCTGATACTTACAGGATTTGGCTTTATATAACTTTTTCTCTTAGCCACAAGCCCCTCCCACACACTGCTGGGCTGGGTTTCTCTCCTGAGGTGCTATTCTGGTTTCCTAGCAACCTTCTTCCAGACTGACTTGGCACTTCGGATAGCCAGACACCCCTGAACTCAGTCACGGCAAGCACTCACTGAAGCTCACTTTGTGGTCTTGAGTCGGTTGCTGTCTTGGAGGTTTAATCACAGGGTTGTTGTCAGTCTAAAGATTCTGCCCCAAACTTCTTGTAATTCAAAAGGGGAAAAATAAATGTGCTAGTCTCTCCATGTTCATATACAATACAATCAGTTCTCCAGCACATTGACCCCTGTGAATGTTTTTTGGATTCTGTTGGCTGAATCTCAAGCTGGAAGGCTGGAATTGACTTGTCATGCTCCCACCCCTCATGAGTGTGTCATGGGTTGAGCACACTTCATCAAGAGTTTCTCCTGTATAAGCTATGTTGCTGTGAACGGGTGCTGTGCAAAAGCCGAGATGCACTTTCTCACCACCACTCCCATTTCTTTCAAGAAAGAATTCCCATGAGAAGTTCCCAATGTACTGTGCAGAAAAAAAATCTTGGATCATAGTTAATCCCCATCACACGTATTGGCAGATCTGTAATTTGCCAAGGCTGCTCCTTGAGTGGTACCTCCACCTAGCCCTTAGGACACAGGGCTTCAGATTATTACTCTGTTATCTTGAACTTTAGAGACATTATTTTTTAAAAAAAAGTTAACTGAGAATGTTGATAATCCTATGAGAGCTGTTGATTCATGCAAAGTTGTGGTGCAGGATATAAGCCCCTTCTTGATTACCCAAACAGAGAAAATACGTAATATTTTTTGAAAGAAAGATGGCACTTTTCCTTGATTCCTTTCTGTTGTTGGTTGAAACATGATGTGGACAGTTCAGTTAACAAAAATTTGCAAGTAAAGATAGGAGAACTTGTATTGACTTCAGTGGAAAGACAGTGGGACAGGGATCTGAAGAGAGGTGCTAGATCTGCTAGAGAGGTTGTGTGTTGTAGTAGTTAGATGGTTGGACTGGAACCTCAGTGATCTGGGGTCTAGTCTACTCTTGAGCCATGAAATTAACTTAGGGTAGTCAATCTCTCTTAAGTTGGCCTATCTCACAGGGTTATAGCGAGGAGTAAGAGAGCCATGTACGCTACTCTGAACTTGTTGGAGGACTTTTGCACTTCTCTCTAAACACATTGTACTTTGCTCACGAGCACACATAAAGACAAGCAGAGTCAGACAAGTGTTTTCCCTTCCAGTTGATTTCACTCCTTGTAAATGAAAAGAGTCTCGACTAGTTTGCGGTTTTGGACTGCTTCAGTTCTGAAGTTGCAGCTCCCCCAAGGCCTCTTGCTGTCTCTTCTGATACATCTCTCACCTTGTACAAAATGGAACACAAAAACATGGTAATCCTACCTTAGCAAATGAAGGAGCTGGTCTTTTGTATCAGGAAGTTTGTGTACTTTTGCCCAGTTCAGGTGTGGTAGGAAGAGGAGAGACAAGTTTTGTTCCGTGTTTTCAAACACCTGAAACAGGTGTGTTTGAGAACAGGAAACACTTGTCTGTCTTGTTCTCTCTGCTTCATTATCTTGTCAAAAGCTATAATTTTAGGGCTGAGTAGATAGGGACACTGGAGTTCCTAGCGAGGACCCTCATTTGTTTAATCCTGTCTTTAAAAAGCAGGCGAAGGTTGAGATTGGATGGAGACAAAATTCAGTCATTTCCAGCCTGCATTGTTTTCTTCATATAACAGCTCCTGTCTGCATGGTTAAGAGACTAACAGGGCAGATAGCAAAGGGTGTGCACATTTGTGATTTACATCAGGAAGACAGTGCAGATGGGCAAAGGTTAATCCATTCTACCTCAGCACTATAGTACCAGTCTGAAGTAGGGGCTGGCCTTTAGGTGCAATTAAAAAAAAAGTTAAAGAAACAGGAGAACTGAATAATGGCTCATATAGTTTGACCTGATATTAATTCCATCAGAAAATATCCAATGTCTGCACCAAGTAAGACCACAGTTCTTCATATGGACTCTGAAGGTTTCAAGATCTCATGGCTGTAGAGGCAAATCTTGACATTTGAAGAGCGGCTGGCTAACTAGAGCCATTTCAGCACTACACCGTTCTAGTGCTATTATTCCACTTTCAATATTCTGTGGAATTTTGGGGTTTGTAGTTTACTGAGGCCAAAGATGCCCCTCCCTAAACTGCAAATCCAGGATTCCATAGAGTATTGAAAGTGGAATAATAGCATTATAACAGTGTAGTGCGGAAGTGGCCTAGTTTTCTTCTCTGGGAAAGGAAGTAAGGGCTCTTCAGTCCATTTGCGGACAAAGGAGATTTTGACTGGCTCTGTGATGAGTATGACTGGAACTTTATGATGAGGTGATATTCCTCCACCTAGGATGAGATGGAATTGTTGTTGCCCTAGACCTAGCCAACATAATAGTGGGTGATAATGCAAAATGTAGGACAACAGGATAATAGACCCTTGTTCTGGAATTATGGGGCACTTCTCTTCACCTGTATTTTGTTATTGTGAGGTTATTCTGAGATTCCATTGCCACCATTTCTTGCTCCGTATTCGACAGCACTCATTATTTGTCTTACCTTTTCCTTTCAGCATGAGAAATACACCAGCCAACTTCAGATGAGCTTTAAAGGCACGGCAGTGAAAAGGGCGGAGCAGCCGATGGAACACGGTGGAGATACTGACTCACCCCAGGCCAAGCTGGAGAAAGGCGAGAAGAAAGCTATGACAGGTAACCAGCTTAGAAAAACCAGTTAGCTAAGCTGTCCTCTTCCTTTTGAGTTTCCCATAGATTAGTCTTCAGCCTTACAGTGGAAGTGTAGGCCACTGATTTTGCACTTTGACAGTGTTCTTGTGGGAATGACACAGTAAAACTTGGATACTTCTTGTTGACATTTATTAAACAAGATCTGTTTGAAGAGAACACATAGTTGTTCTTTGTTCTTCCAGAGGCTGAAGCTAGATCTAATGGGTTTAAGATGTAGGAAGGCAGGTTTCAGGTGAGCGTCAGAAGAAATGCAATGATGGTAAGAACCATTTTTGTTTGTGGTCTCTGTGACTCACACAGATGGGTCTTGTGCTTGCACAGATTCATGTCCAGAACATTCTAGATTCAAGTGATTTTTTGGTGGAAACCCTGCCCTGTCTCTCCATAATGCCTAACTTTAGTGTGCCTCGGCTCCTTCTTCTCAGTCCCTTTTCCATCTGTTTTGTTAGCAGCCTTCAGTAGCAATTTTCTCTCTTTATGAGATTTGTTGAGTGAATAGAATGCCGTGGATAATGGAAATAGTAGCTAATCCTATAGTTCATAAAGTGCTATTTTTCATTTTTGCAGCAATTTTTGTTTTTGGTGTTACAAACATGGATGGATGGTGTTAATTCTGTTTATGGAGGAGTTTGTATCCACTAAATCTCTCTCCTTTTCCTGGCAAAGGCTACACAGTCATCTGTTGAGGAAATTGGGCTATATAGCTTACAATGCCTTCTCCAACTCTCTGATTCTTTTGGGTGGAGTGAGGTGGGATGGAGTTCCTCCCATCATTTCTCAGTGACTGTTCCTCTGTGTTTATATGAACCCAAAGCACTTTTTCACATTCATAGTATAACTGTATTGTGATCTGGAAAGGAAAATGTCCTCAGCGTGCTTTCCATTAAAATCAGCAGAATGTTACTTAGGAGAATGGAATCTTTAATATGAAATACACTAATATCATTACTTCTCTGTCAGCAAGTTTATTATTTATTTAAAAGGATTTTTTGCCTTCTGTGAGGGTTAAACATACAAATCAAAACTACTCCTCCACCCAAAATATTTTATCTCTTCTTTGTCCTCTCACCCCATGCTGGGTGTTACCACTAAAGATACCGGTGTTTTGCATAAAGGCTGTATTCTGTCATTTCCCCCCCTTAGTTTGTATGCGGGAATGAGCTTCCCCAGAGAGTTACAGGCTGGGCAGGTTTGTCGACTGTTTTCCTCTGCTGTTTCTATTTCTTTGTAAAAAGAGCATGAATGGCTTGGGTGAGTCACAGGTCTCTTTCATATTATGCAGTTGTGGCATTTTGTTATCAGTAACTGCCATGCCCCTATCCTATGGAATTCTGGGATTTGTAGTTTGGTGGGGGGGTATTTAGAATCCTTTAGTCTCTTCTGTGGCCAGCCTGGCTCCAGTGTTACTGGTGTAGGGACCGGGGGGAGGGCGATGGGGGTGGTGTTCTTGGGCGGCACTTTTTTGGGGGCAGCACCACTCCTTGCTTGTCCCCCTGCATGCTACCGCCCTACCCACCCGTGCTGTCACCCCGCCCACACACCCCATCTCCCTGCTCATGTGTGCCATTGCCCTGCCCACACCCCTCCTCCTCCACCCCTGCCCCGCTGGTGGCAAGCTCTGCCACTGTCCAGTGTGGAAACTTAGCTCCTGTTATCCACAATACACCTGTATTAACAGAGACTGGTGGGATTCCTGGAGAGCATTGGATTGGGGAATGTTTGTGTGGCATATGAGTAGCTGAAAAAAAGAGAAGTACTAGACTGAGGGGATAGTGCAATGTAATTATAAAGTTCTGGGCTTTATTTACAACCTCTCCTCTCATATAAGTGATATTTAAAAAGGCACGGCATAGGGTTGGTTAAGCTAAGAAAGCCGTGTGACCTTTTCTGTCCTTTGTTAGCCTCATTTTGAAGGCCTTCTGTTCCCTGTGGAGCAGCTGTGGGTTAGAAAAGCATGTATCCGTTCCATCTGATGGTAAAACTTGTTTCGTTTGCAGGAAAGGAAGAGAAGTGATCCTTAACGGGCCGTATGGAGGCTGGTCCCAGTTACAGCGATTCTCGTGACCTTAATCTTCCGTGCCGTTTATTGTGTCCTTGTAAAAATCCCCTCTAAGCCATGATCGGGTATTAGAGCTGCCCTTTCCCTGTTGGTTTTTTACTTGAGCTCTCTCTCTCTCCCTTCTCTCGCTCTTGTCTCTGTGTGCGTGTGTGTTAGAGAGGTACTTCTTTTTCATTTCCTACTTTCTGTTCGGCACACACTACCACTCGCTGTAGCGTGTATAGTGGCGGTTGACGGTTGTCAGTGGCGGTTGATGTGACAGGTACCATACTCCATGGCTAGGAGCAAGCCAGACGAAGCTGGCAGGACCTGTTTCCTTTCCCTGTGATTAGCTGCGACAGGCAACGAGGGTGAAAGGAGGTTACCATTTTCCTCAGCCTCCAACGAAACAACCCAGCGGCAGCAGCCGTAATGTGAACCAGATCCTCTGTCTGGTGTCGCAAGACATAATTGTCTTCCCTGGAGTTAATCCCCAATGTAATTAATTTTTGCGTCCATTGCCTGACCGTCTTGGCAGCCACTGGAGATTACACAACTGCATGTCTTGTCATATGGATTGGCTCTTTGCAGCATGAAGTCCTTAGTGCTCTGGGTAGTTCTATCAATAACTGAAAAGAACAGTATGTGTGTTCAAGTCCCATCAATACTGAACATAAGTGGTGCACGCCAATGAGTTGAACAGATGTAGGGATGGGGGAGCAGCAGGACTGTGCTTGCTAGTTGTGTCCTGATGCTTACATACATACCCGTTGACACTCCTTATTTTGCTTGTAGAACATCTTTGAGGGTAGGCCTTATGTCTACGCAGATTTATGGCTTTGTGGCTGCCATGGATGTGTGGCCATTTGTATATTGCTGCTTGAGGGCCATGTTTTGCATTCCCTTCAGAGTGTTGGAGCATGGGAAATGGGTGGGAATAAAGAATATTTGACTGGGCAAAGGCCATGTGTCGCTGGACTTAACACATACTGTAGGGTTGGCATACACATGGGCCATTTCCACATGGAAATGGCAATGTTTTGCCTCTCAGAGTCTCTGAGGTCAGTTCTTGGGGATGGGAATGGAGTTCAAGACAGATTTCAGCTGGAGTAGAAGGCGGATTATGCTTTTCCACTGATCAGATAAATTCAGAAGGTTGGGCCTAACCAACTCACTGTCTTTAGATGGTTTGATGATATTTTGTGCAAAATACAGTTTCTGCTTAAATAACTGCATTCTATGCAAAACCTAAAGGTTTTGTGCCAAGTGATTTTTTTTTTTTTGCAAAGAAGTCCAGAAATGTGGGGGGGGGAAATCTCACAGCGGTTGGCCAGTTTCTCATCAAGGATGAGACAACTTGCACATACTTTTTACATCATTAGTCTCTTGTAGCTGCAATAGCAATTAGACATACCTCAGGGGCCAAAATCCAATGATTAGTTCTAAACAGAGTAGACTCACTACATTAGTAGAGCTTACATAAGTGTTGACTTACCATGTTTCCGTTGATCCAGTGGATTTAGTTCATCTTGCAGTGGGGTTTATCTTGATGGATTACAAGTGCTGAGGTTACCTGTAATGGATTCCTTTTTTTGGTTAATAAGGGATTAATGACATTCCCTTTACAAGCTAAGCTGATGGCTAGAAGTTACTTTTTGGTAGTATTTCTGGCCATTTGTATTTTTGAATGTATCTTATTAACTTTCTACTTTTTAAATTATGATAAGTAACAGCAAAAAGCTATTTCCAAAAATTCACAATAATGAATTATTTTTTAAAAATAACATTCCATGCTTTGGGTAGGGGAGAATTTTGTCCAATTTGCTTTTGATAAGAATTCACCAAAATTCAGAAGTTTCTTTGTACTTGTAATGGAAGGGACTTGAGAGAAGGAGAAGTGTGGGAGAATCAGAAACTGACAGATTAACTCATTTGGTCCAAGGGCTTGGAGTGATGAACTCCTGAAAGTCTGACTTTGAATCTGTGGGTATTTGTTCAGTGGGTATTTGTTCAGTAGTCTTAGTGATGTGGAGTTAGGACTGCTGCTTCATTTTTCTTTGAGACATTTGATCTTTCACACTTATATGATGGGCAGTTACAATACAGGCTTCTCCATGCTGGAAGTGGCTGAACTTATTGAATTTGGCTAGTGCAGATGAGAGGGAACTTAGCTCTGGTTCTTTCTTGATGAATATACAAAATTTGCACATTTCTTCATATTTGAAATGGAAAGAAATTGAAGGTGTAAAATTTGAACGTGGGGAAAAGCAAAATGACAGATTTTCTTTTCCCTAGTCCCAGGTAAATTGCAACCTAAATTCTAGCCTCAGAAGCTGAGAATCCATGTTTATGTCCTGGAATTACCACGCAGCTGTTTTCTGGGGAAAACGTTTAGTTTTCTACACGCATGCCATCCTCTTTTTTTCCTCTGGAAATATTAATGTGCCTGTCCATTCAAGGGTGACCAAAGTGGTGAAGGGTCTGGAAGCCAAGTCCTATGGGGAGTGGCTTAGGAAGCTGGGTGTGTTTAGTTTGCAGAAGAGAAGGTTAAGAGGGGACGTGATAGCTGTGTTTAAATATTTGGAGGGATGTCATATTGAGGAGGGAGAGGATTTGTTTTCTGCTTCTCCAGAGACTAGGATAGGGAGCAATGGATTCAAACTACAGGAAAAGAGATTCCACCTGAACCTCAGGAAGAACTTCCTGATGGTCAGAGCTGTCCAGCAATGGAATATGCTGCCTGGGAGTGTGGTGGAGTCTCCTTCTTTGAAGGTTTTTAAGCAGAGGTTGGACGGACATCGTTGGGAGTGCTTTGATGTGGGTTCCTGCATGGAGTCCCCATGGTCTCTTCCAACTCTACAATTCTATGATTCTAAGTAAAATATTCTTGAAAGTTTGTGAGATGAAGCATAAAAAATCACAAGATTTAGAGTGATGGGATGAGTTCAAATTGTCTGAAAACTGTGTCTGTCTGTATGAGTCTGCTCAATTCTGAAGATTCTCAGGGACATCCTTCACAAGTCTGTTTGGTGAGAACAAATGATAGGGCCTTCTTAGTAGCTGCTCCTAAGTTGTGGGATTCTTTTCCACAGTAGGCAAGGCTGCTGTGTTTTCAGGTCTCCTTCTGTTGGCAGGTAAAGACTTTTTTTTATTTAAACAAGGATTTGGCAGTTAACCAGTTCTGCAGAAGAGTTTTTAATGAGGTGTATGAGCTGTGCCTGTATTCTTCTTGTTAATTTTAAAATGCCCTTGTACTCTTTTAGATTTCTAGTTTTTAAAGTGACCATGTGCCCCATATTAGAAATAAGTAAGTAAAATAAGAATAAATAAATGCTGTATTTGCCCACGTATAAGATGCACCTGTGTATAAGACACACCCCATTTATACACTGGCAAATACTGTTTGCCGGCATATAAGACATAACAGTGTATAAGACGCACCTCATTTTCAAACAGTATTTTTCAGGGAAAAAAGTGAGTTTTATATGCCAGCAAATACAGTAAATAGGATAGCTTATTTAATTATCCTTTAATTTTACTCATGAGGGGATGTTTTCTAGCTGTCTTTTGTTTTTAATCTACGCTGTAAGCCAGCTTGGATTCTATGTTGAGAGAAAAGAAAGCAATAAATTAATTAAATAAGTCAATAAATAATTTGACGCTTTAAATTTAAATTTTCCTCCATGTATTTTAGAGCCAGTATGGTATACTGGTTTTGAGTGTTGGATTAGGTTTCTGGAGACCAGAGTTTGAATCTCTGCTTGGTCATGGAAATCCACTGTGTTGACTGTCATACTGTCTCAACCTCCGAGGAGAGCAAAGGCAAACCTCCTCTGAACAAATCTTACCAAGAAAACCATGCGATAGGTTTGACTTACGTCACCTAAGTTAGAAACAACTTGAAGGCATTCAACAACAAACTTAAATGTGTAGTATTGGTGGTGATGATCTTAGTTTAACTGATATTTTCTTCTTCCTCCTCTTCATCACCACCTATATCATCATCATCATCATGCTATAATTATGATTATAATCAGCATGATATATAGAGAGAAGTGTAAGGTCCTACATTTTTTCTACACTTAGGTAGAAAAAATGGAATACAGAAATATAGAATGGGGGATACGTGGCTGGGTAGCAGTATGTGTGAAAGGGATCTAGGAGTCTTCATAGATCACAAGCTGAACATGAGTCAGCAGTGTGATGCAGCAGCCAAGAAAGCCAATGCAATTCTCGGCTGCATCAATAGGAGTGTGGTGTCTAGATCGAGGGAGGTACTGGTACCACTCTACTCTGCTTTGGTTAGATCTCATCTTGAATACTATGTCCAGTTCTGGGCACCTCAATTCAAGAAGGACATGGTCAAGCTGGAACAAGTCCAGAGGAGGGCAACCAAAATGGTGAGAGGCCTGGAAGCCATGCCCTGTGAGGATAGACTTAGAGAGCTGGGTATGTTTAGTCTGCAGAAGAGAAGGCTAAGAGGGGACATGATAGCCATGTTCAAATATTTGAAGGGATGCCATGTAGAGGAAGGAGGGGGCTTGTTTTCTGCTGCTCCAGAGACCAGGACAAGGAGCAATGGATTCAAGCTGCAGGAAAGGAGATTCCACTTGAACCTCATGAAGAACTTCCTGACGGTCAGGGCTGTCTGGCCGTGGAATCTGCTGCCTCGGAGTGTAGTGGAGTCTCCTTCCTTGGAGGTTTTTAAGCAGAGGCTTGATGACCATCTGTCGGGAGTGCTTTGAGGGTGTTCCTGCACGGCAGGGGGTTGGACTGGATGGCCTGTGGAGTCTCTTCCAACTCTACATTTCTATTGTTCTATGATTCTATAAGAAGAAGAAATAACAGCCATCACCAAAACATAAGAAAGGATAGAAATAAATTTGTAAGTGGAGTCCCACCACTAAGAAAAACTTTCCTTCAAATAATGCTAGGGGATGTCCTATCTGAAAGCAGAAAATAGGCTGGTGGGTGTTCCTTCAGATTGCTTAATCCCCATAGCTGTGCAAAGCTTCAGATGGGGAAAGCCTTAACTGTACCACTCCTTCCCCCTTGACGCTGAAGTAGTGCATTCCCAGAAAGATTCTATGGTACTCTATCCAAGACGTTGATCAGTTATGAGGCAAAAGGTGCATGCATCAGGTGTGTGGTTTTGCAGCTTGGGCGCTTATTCTAGCTCACGTAGGCCTCCTTTTCATCTCCTTTCTTTCAGTGGGTTTAAGTCATTAAATGGAATGAACAGCATAATACCTTTAGCAGCAAAGTGGGTTTACTTAGCGATGGTAGCAAAGCAGCTTTCAAGAGAAAACTGCTGGGCTAAGCCTCTAGGTATTTAGTAATTTGCTTCTAGCAAATTAAAGCAAGGACTTTGGTGATCAAAGTTCGTTCACTGGTTTGTTGGTTTTCTCTCTTTAGTAAGAGACCAGGAGAAAGAAGCAAGCAAGCAAGCAAGGCAAACAAAATAACATAATTCTTTTTAATTTCTCACTGTTTCTTGCAATTTCTCACAGTATGTCTTAGTTTCAAAGCACATGTTACTTTGAAGACCCAACTTGTAGCTATGTCTTTTTTATTCTAGAGTGAGTACAAGGGTTCTAATATGGATTTGGGAGTGTTTACCCCTTCCCACCCCCTGTGACCCAGTTACAGATGTAAAATTTCTAGAAATTTTGAAGCCGTGGAAAAAGACTTTTTCCGAGAAAAATTGAAAAAAAATTGATATTAAACACCCTTTACAGGTTGAAAGGCACTTTGTTATATTAAGAACATAAAAACAGAAGAAATTATCAACATTAGAAAAACAAAGAAAATCATTTGGTTTCCTCCAGTCTTCCATAGTGCCAAGCAACATATAAAGCATTCATTCCCATGGAAAGAACTGAGAAAAAGATATTAAGACCAGAAATTGCAATAAACTACACAGGGTATATTGTCTTACAACAAATAGTAATAAAATAATAATAATTCTGAGAGAGTACATTTTGGATGGTCTAAACTCTGTGATAGGTTTGCCTCAGCATTGCCATATGTCAGAAACAACTTGAAAGCATACAACAGCCATAAAATCTAACAAAAGCACCAGATCCTGCCTGATCTTGGAAGTTAAGCAGGGTGAGCTCTGGTTAGTATCTAGATGGGAGATCGCCAATGAATGTGAGGTACAGTAGGCTATTATTTCAGACAAGGAAACTGGCAAAATGACCTCTTAGTATTCCTTGCCTAAGAAAACCCAATGATATTCGTGGGGTCACCATAGGTCGACACGCAACTTGAAGGCTCATACACACAGTCACAGAAATATATGGACATCTTGCTTTAAACATTTTCTTCATCATTCTAAAATATTTTTTTTAGCTATAGCTTGTTTTTATTCAGATGTAAGCCACCTTGGAATCTGTGTAAGAAGAAAGGTGGGATATACATTCAACAAATAAATAAAATTCCTTAATCCAGTTTCTTCCCAGTTTCAATTTTTCCAATTTTTCCATTAAAAACATCTTCAGAAAAAATGAAAGGGAGAGGAATTCTGTTTTTCCCTCTGATTTTCCCCCCTATTTTTTCCAAGGCTTTCACATCTGTAAGTCCAGATAGCCTTCCTATACCTGAAATTTGTATCACTGAATAGTGATTTTTTAAATAGTGATTTTTTAAAAAGTAATTTTATTACTGTTTGTAATGTACAACTCACAGGTGCAAATTCTTCCAGTTCTGGTTTGGGAGAATAGTGAAAGAAAGGGTTATTTTCCCTTTCCTGTGCTTGCAGGACATAATCTGGATCAAAGTCTTGTACACCTTAGTGAGCAAAAAATGACATGAAATTTTTAAAATAACATGTGTTTTGGCCTTCAGTAAAATATTAAAGCATGATGGAGAAAACCTGCCTGGACAGGTGTTGTATCTAATATACAACAGCAGCCGCCTGTGAAGCAAACTTTGGCAAATGTAACTACTTGCCCTGGAATTATGAAGTCTTCAATATATTTTATATATTGACCAAAACAAAGCAACAGCTACCTAGGCTTTGTGATTTTTTCCAAAATCGTTTCATTTAAAAAAGATTATGAAAGATCGCTCTTGTCTTACGCTTTCAGAATTAGCTGATCCTCTGATTAGATTAGGAAACAGTTATCTTCCTCTAGGTCTAGTGTGCCATGCGCCACCGAGGTATGTGTCTGTATCCTGTAATGTTCAGAGTCTTCTCTTTTTCTTCCTGAGTCAACAGAAGATTTTCCAGGAACCAGAGGTAGATTTTGGAATTTTTCATTTTGTGCACCAGTGCAGACTGTAAGTGGTTAGTATGCGTGAGGCAGCATAGGCTTTCGAATATGGTGTCATGAATACATTGCAGGTCTAAAATGCTTTAGCTCTGTCAATCAGGGCTTCACTACTGCCTGAATTGCAAGTTGAACATTTTTTTTGTCTTGGAGAAAGGGAAGGTGCTGTGAAAGAGGGATTTCTGCTTTTAGGATTATTATCCCATTCTGCTTCTGCTAAACAGGTTTTGGCAGGTTTTTTTTGGATTGTTTCAAAAACCTGTAAAACCTGTTCAATCAAAGGTGAAGGTGCCAGTGGTGCAGAAAGAATGAGCTTGTGTATGCTTCTCAGATCAGGGGTAATAAAACCATTCTCAGAAGACTTTCAGCTCTGGATAATATATGTGTGTGTGTGTCTGTGTGTCTATGTGTCTGTGAGCCATATATATATATATATTGGCCAGAGCGAATATTTAGGGATGTAATTCATCACTAATTTGTCTGCTCAGGAAAATCTGTTTTTTATGCAAAAAATGCTGTTTTTCATGCAAATCAACATTGTGTGAATTTTGCATGGAATGTCCCCAGTCACAGCATAATTCTGTGTAGGAATATTGTTTTATGTGTGGAAAATGCTGTGTAGGAGATGCTGTTTTCTGTGTAAAGCAAGCCTGTACAAACTATGTGCAGAATAAGACCCAAATTGCAAAGATTCTCATCAATCCAGGATTCTTGTTGGGTCTTCTTGATACTTGAAAAACATTCTTTTCAATAGTTTTTTTTCCCCAAATATTCTTTCCATCCCTAGCCAGAGCTAATATCCTGTATTTGCCAACGTATAAGACACGCCTGTGTATAAGACACACCTCATTTTCCAAACAGTATTTTTTGGGGAAAAAAGTGAGTCTTATACGCCAGCAAATACAGTATATAATGCTCTACTTTTCTCTCAGTGCAGAACCCAAGGTGGCTTACAGTGTAGGTTAATACAGCTTGAAAGCAAGCATAACAATTTAAATTATATTATCTTAAAAACAAGACAAAAAAAATCAGAAGAAAATAGAGCATGCCCCATTTAAAAGCCACTCTGTAACAACAAATTTATGGCCAATTCTCTGGTTAAATAAGAAGTTCTTTGCCTGCTAGCAGAAAAGGAAAAGAGAAAGGAGTGAAGTAGTTGCCTGTATCAGGAGCTTCACAGTCTGGGAGCAGCTAATGTCAAGGCCCCCTCCCATGTCCCAACAAATATGTCTAAAAACTTGGGACCTTTTCACACTACACAATTATAGCGCAGCTATTCTCCCTTAATCACCATAGTTTCATCCTCTGGAATCCTGCGATTTGTAGTTTAGGAAGGGGTATGTAGAGTTCTCAGCCAGAGAACACTGGTGTCTCTTCAAAACTACAAACTCCAGGATTTCCTAGGATGTAGCCACAGCAATTAAAGTGGGACTGTAGTGATATAGCTGTATCGTGTCCAAAGGATCCTTGGTTTCTTACGTTGTACTTTTGAGTACAAACTTTTGGGACCTGCTTTTTCTTCTAAGGGTTTAAGATCTGCAACATTTTCTTACTGGTGAAGGTACCTGGCTTCACAAGTATTTTCCTAGTGAAAGTACTTGGAATAGGACTAAGCTTGATAAAACCAAACCCATCAAGGAAAGTTACAGAGAAGTCCAAGCCGGAAACGCTGTATCTGCTCTTTCTTTTTCTTTTCCTTCCCCTGTTTTCTTGGGTAAAAAAATTTTATTGAACAAAAGATGAAAAAACCAAACAAGTAGCAGCACTACATAACAATATATATAAAACTAAAAATATGTAACAAATACAATACAATTAAAAAAAACAACCCAATAGAACTACAATGAACAAAAAGGACTACATATAATTAAAAATTTGTTCCTGCCCTTATTGCAAACAGCACACGTTAATCAAGTAGTTACACCTAACTATTAATGCATTAAAATTAAACTAGAGATTAATACTTGCTGCTAATCATTCTTATCATCCTAGATATGTGTCTACAAAGTTACATTCCTCACTTATAAGTGAGGTATGTGTCTGATCTTTCTGAGTGCATCCTGCGGAGAACTGCTAGCTTGAAGCATCTTTGCCCTTCTCTGAGGGAAGGGTCTGCCCAGTGCATGTTGCGGCTGTTCTGGCTGCAGAGGACAGCTCTGTCACTTAGGCTGGTGCTGTTGGGCTTGATGATGGACCCATTGGAAACCTTTGTTCTTAGGTTCTTGATACAACCTAGCAACTGTTTTTCCAGCATTTAGGGTACCAGGGGGAGTATCTCCGGACACAAAAGGCACATCAGAAAGTCATGTGGAGGAAAGCGAAAATGATGATGGAAGTAGGGATTCCAGACAGATGGAATTCTTGAATAAGACTTGACTCTCCCACCATACAAACCTGACATTCCAATCTCAGCTGGTTTTGGGAACTCAGCAGGGTTAGAGCCTGGTTAGTCCTTGGATAGAAGACCATGTGAAAATGACAGGGATTTCCCAGTAGGGCTATCCAATAAATCTGCCTGAAACCTTGTAGAGATCATAGAATCATAGAAATGTAGAGTTGGAAGAGACCACACGGACCATCCAGTCCATCCCCCTGCCATGCAGGAACACCCTCAAAGCACTTCCGACAGATGGCCATCAAGCCTCTGCTTAAAAACCTCCAAGGAAGGAGGTTTTACACTCCGAGGCAGCATATTCCACTGCCGGACAGCCCTGACTGTCAGGAAGTTCTTCCTGAGGTTCAGGAGGAATCTCCTTTCCTGCAGCTTGAATTCATTGCTCCTTGTCCTGGTCTCTGGAGCAGCAGAAAACAAGCCCTCTCCTTCCTCTACGTGGCATCCCTTCAAATATTTAAACATGGCTATCATGTCCCCTCTTAACCTTCTCTTCTGCAGACTAAACATACCCAGCTCTCTAAGTCTATCCTCATAGGGCATGGCTTCCAGGGCTTCCAGGCCTCCCACCATTTTGGTCGCCCTCCTCTGGACTTGCTCCAGCTTGACCATGTCCTTCTTGAATTGGGGTGCCCAGAACTGGACTCAGTATTCAAGATGAGGTCTAACCAAAGCAGAGTAGAGTGGTACCAGTACCTCCCTTGATCTAGACACCATACTCCTATTGATGCAGCCGAGAATTGCATTGGCTTTCTTGGCTGCCGCATCACACTGCTGACTGATACTATCAGTGAGAGTTGAAAGTACAGTGTTAAGTGGACCTATGGCCTGATTCAGTGTAAACCAGATTCCTAAGTTGTCGTTATCACCAGCTAAACTGATTGCCACAGTTCTAGCGGTTGTTGAAGCAGGAAAGAATCCTGTCTAAAACCCCTGAGGGCCACTGCCAGTCTGAGCTGACGGCACTAGAGGAACATAGTCTTCTTGTATTTCTCTGTTCCTACCTGATTCTTTAGAAGTGATGCTTAGCTGCCCAAACAGACAAATGCCCCAAATGAAGGATACATGCTTGAGAGCTTTTCTATTGTGTGTGTGTGTGTGTATACATATTTTCTTGTCTTTGTATGTTACTGATTCTTATTTGCCACTAGTTATTACCTAAGTGCTTCCTCCCTACTGTGAATAGGTTCCATTTAATTTGGTTGTTTTGGACAACTCTCATCACCCCTGTCCATTGGCCAAATTGGTTAAGGAGGATCAGACTTTTAGTCAAGAACATGTGGAGTGCACGAGGTTGGCGGGGGGAGGGTTACCCTCCCAAAGTGGAGAAAGTGCTCCAACCCCTTAGTAGTTTTGGTTGCCCTTTTCTCTATATGGTTTCCCCAGCTAAATCAAGATGAGAAAGAGCCTTATTCTAGTCAGAGCTTTTTTGTACTACATCTTCCAGAATCCCCCAGACGCTGTGGCACACTTCTTCCAAACTCTGTTTCTAATCTAAATTATATATGTTTTAGGAGTTATTTAAACCTTGAAAGATTAAAGCAGGACTTCTTTTCTTTCAGTCTGCCCTCCACATTTGGCAGTTTAACTTTCACAGATCTGATTATTTGCGAGTTTCTCCAACCCCTGCTCCTCCTACCTTAAATGCTTTCATTCTGGGGAAACCTTTCCTCTCAGCAGCTCCAGTCAGGCTGCACAGCCCTTTAAAAACTCATCTCCTCCTCCTCTACCAGCTGCTGTCTGACCAGCTAAGGATGGCTTGCAACCTGGTTTCTCAGCACCACAAACCCTCTCCCAGTGCTCTCCACACACCCAAGGAAGGAGATGAGTGTGAGAAAGAGGGAGTTTAGGGCCACCATATCAACTCATCCCTTTTCCCTCTTTTTTCCCTGACATGGTTTCGACCCTGGGAGCCTGCTCTTCCCACCGTGCCTCAGCTCCCTTCTCACAGACATTCACACACATTTTGGCATTTGTGGTTTTTCCACTTTTGCAAGGGTTCTGCATCCCTAACCCTAGTGAATGTGGAAGGCTGACTGTATTTGCTCCTCTTGGAGCCATGCTGTCAGTGTGTTATAACTGTCTGCTGCATGTAGAAACATTGCTATTAATAATGGATGGGGAAAAGGCTAGACTGCAGCAGTATGGATTTTTCTCCTTAACAAATGCTTTTGTTACAAATGGTCTATCAGGCTCTTCAGCTGCGAGGGAATGCTCCACTTTTCTTTTCTGCTGGGGTCTCAGGTTTTCATCTCCCTGATCTTTATTTTTTTTTATATCGTGAAGTCATAAAGGAAGGGTGTGGGGGGAGGACTTGTGTGGACAAGTTTTGGGTCCAAAGGAAATCGACTGAACTGCTGCTATGATCAGAGCTGCAGGAGCCATCAATTAAAAGCCATCTCTTGGGACATTGCCCTAATTTAATGCATAACTCTCTTTTCACTGATTTGACCAGACAGTATTTTTAGCTCAGCTCTCAAGTTCATTGTCTGGAGTAAGTTGGTACAATGCCCACTTTGTAATCATTCATTTTATTTTCATTGACTTTTAAGCAGGATTGCTGGGGAGAGGGGATGAGTGTTGTTCTCCTCCAAAAACATTGCTGTGTTGATTTAATATACTTCCCAGTCATCCTCACATAGGGCCCTTTCCCACTGAACAATTATACCACTATAATTCCACTTTAACAGCCATGCCAGCATCCTATGGAAACTGAGGATTTGCAGTTTAGGGAGGGGCATTTAGAATTCTCAGCCAGAGAGTTGTAGCACTTCCCCCAAACTTCCCCATCAGATGTAGCCATGGCAGTGAAAGTGGAATCATAATGCTTAATATGGAATGGCTCCCAGGTCCAGCCAATCCAATATACAGCCAAAGCCTTTCCTCTCGTAGAATCATAACATCATAGAGCTGGAAGAGACCACAAGGGCCATTGAGTCCAACCCCCTGCCGTGCAGAAATACACAATCAAAGCACTCCCAACAGACAACCATCCAGCCTCTGTTTAAAACCCTCCAAAGAAGGAGACTCCACCACACTTGGAGACAGCGTATTCCACTGTTGAATTGCTCTTACATCAGTAGGTTCTTCCTAATGTTTAGGTGGAATCTCTTTTCCTGAAGTTTGAAGCCGTTGCTCCATGTCTTAGTCTTTGGAGCAACAGAAAACATCCTTGCTCCATCTTCCATATGACTTCCCTTCAAATATTTAAACAAAGTTCTCATGTCACCTCTTAACCTTCTCTTCTGCAGGCTAAACATGCCCAGCTCCTTAAGCCTCTCTCATATGATATGGTTTTAAGGCCTTTTATAATTTTGGTTGCCCTCCTCTGGACACATTCCAGCTTGTCAATATCCTTCCTGAACTGTGATGTCCAGGACTGGATACAGTGTTCCAGGTGAGGTCTGACCAAAACAGAATAGAGTGGTACTATTACTTCCCTTGACCTAGTTTTAACACTGTACTCTTTGCTGCAGGCACTGGGGAATGCTGCAGGATTCCTGCAGCAGAGTTGTGGAAGGTTACATTTTTGGAGTATAACTCCCAGAATTTTGGGAAACTCTGTTGCAGTGATTTAGGCAATCTTTATTTCAAGGCATTCTTATTAACAGCCAGTCTCTCAATCAGGAACAAGAGCAACATGCTAGAACTTGGAGCACCACTAGCCAGCCTTTGCAGCCACCAACTGGGAGCGCTTTGATCGTCTTCCTCTTCTCTGTGTAGCCAAAGATACTATGGTGGCAAGGTCATAGCCATGCCCACTGATATCATCTGACCCATGGAGGGCTATAGAGGGCTTCCTCTAACCATGGATTTCTTGGTACCTTTTCTTACTTATTGTTTTAGGCTCTGTAATTCCATCTCTCTTAGGCTTGAACTAAAGCAAAATGGGCTCCAGAATGAATTTTTCACCACACTTGCATCAGTTCTCTGAAACAAAACTGGACATGACTTGGAAGTCCATTTCTGTTTTTTGCTTTTAAGCAACCTTCTTTTTTGGGGGGTGGATTTCTGGGAATTGCAGTCCAATGAAGTAATTTATCCAAGGTCTGCTTCCACACTCTGAACTCCTCACACCCAAGTCTTTTGAATAAATTATAACTGGAGGAACTGATCTGTGAAGAAGAGGCATGCCTCTCGGTTGCTTTCACTGTATCACTGTCACCAATAGTTCAATATTTATCTAGGCAAGGGCTCCAGCTGACCTCACGCTGTCATTTAAATGGATGCTGTTTAGCCACCCTACCCCTCCCTAGGTTGCCTGCTTGAATTGATGAGCCAAGAAATGTGCTTGAATGAATTGGCGCCATCTGGACAGACTGGCATGAAAGTTGTGCTAATGGGGGCAGTGGATGGGTGGTTAATGAGCCACACTCAAAGAGACTGGCTCCTAATACCATTAAAATGACAGAGCAGCTTAGTTACTTTTCATTGATGCTTTGTGCGCTGCTGGTTGAATTCCTCCCTCATCTGCTTCTTTACTTCTAGGTGTCTTTTTGTATGTGTGTGTGTGGCTAAACCCTTTGGCCTCAGGACATAGTCTAAAGCAGAAGTTGGAAAGTGAGAGCCAGCGTGATGTAATGGTTTGAGGAGTGGACTCCAACCATGGAAACCAGGGTTCAATTCCACACGAAGCTGTGAAATCTCACTGGGTGATCTTGGGCCTCTCAAATACTCTCAACCCAGAAAACCCTGTAATAAGTTGGCCTGAGGGTTGCCATAAGTTGGAAATGACTTGAAGTCACACAAACAAAACACAACAAGACCCTGAAAAAATTGTTTTGGACTCTGGTTCCCAAAATTTCCCCAGCCAAGTAGCTGTTCCAAGTTCTGACTGTGCTGCCTAGTGACTCTGGGAGAAACTGTGGTAGAAAAAGATAACCTCTCCATGCCTTTGCCCATGATGCAGTTGAGTATCCAAGGCAGACTCATTTCTATTCAGTGAGTGATAGGAGACCACACAGAATATCCATTTATTCTGCTTTCAGTTATTTCATGTAAAGTAGACTCTGCAGTTTGGAGTTGTCTTGTTCATGGTTCTAGTCATTCCCTCTCCTAGGATACAATAATTCACTTCCTCTCCTCCAGTTTTCTGTTTCTTCACACACCATGTGTGGCCACTGAGTAATCCCTGAAAGCTAGGATTTTGATGAAATATTCTCTGCCAGATTCTAGACTTGAGTTTGCAGTGGGAAAAAGGATGTCAAACCCAGTTAGGAGACAAATAGTTGAGGAATAGGAGGAAACGGATGGGAGAAGGATTAAGCATGCCTGTCTCTCCGCTGTTGTTTTGTCAAAAACCATATCCTCCCCACATTCAGACTGCAAAGAAATTGTGAGTGGCTAGGTTCTGAAGACATGGGATAAAGTAAAAGGCCAGTTTCGTGTAGTGCTTTGAATCTTGGATTAGGACTCTGGAGACCAAGGTTTGAATCCTATTCAGCCATGGAAATCCACAGGGTAGTCTTGAGCAAATCATACTTTCCAAGCCTCAAAGGAAGGCATTGACAAACTCACTCTCAACAAATCTTGTCAGCATAATCCCATGGTAGGTTCACCTTAGGGCCACCGTAAATCAGAAGCAACTTAGGGTCACCATAAGTCAGAAGCACCCAACAACAACAGTGGCAACAATAAAGACTTCTACCCTCAAAGAAAAAGTGTTTGGGGAGGGGTATTGGAGAACTGGGTTTTAAAAATCCCTTAACTTAGATGGTATGATTTCTCAGCCTCCTGAAAGGCATAGACCATGGGTGGGAATCATGCAGCCCCCTTGATGTTGTTGGACTGCAATTCCCAGCAGCCCTTTCCAGCATAGCCATGGTGCAGCCATGGGCGTTGCGGTGCAGAAACATCCAGCGAGTCACACGATTCCCACCTTTGGCACAGAACACATTGTTCAGGAGTACAGTTGCGAGTCCAAACCCACTGAAGTCGTGAGGGTGACACACACATATTGACTTTGTTGTTAATTGCTGTTGGCTTTTACTTATGGCAAATGGTCTCTGTGAATGAGAGACGACCTCCGGGTCACCCTGTCTTCAACAGCCCTGCTCAGGTCTTGCAGACTTAGGGCCATGGTTTTCTCGATTGAGTCTATCCATCTGTAATGTGATCTTCTTTTCCTACTGCCCTCTGCCTTACCAAATATTATTGTCTTCTAGTGAGTCGTATCTTCTCATGATATGTCCCAAGTGTGACAGTCTCAGCTTAGTCATCTTGGCTTCTAGGGAGAGTTCAAGCTTGATTTGCTCTAAGGCCCATTTATTTATCTTTTTTGCAGTCAACAGTACCTGTAGAACTCTTCTCCAGCACCTTCTTTCAAACGAATTGATTTTTTTCCATTCAGCTTTCTTCACTGTCCAGGTTTCACAGCCATGCAGGAAGGCCCTGCCTTTCAATGCCCCATTATCTGACAACTCGCTCTTTCAACAATTCCAAATTAAGAACAAGTTCCTTAATTCAGTGGGAGTTCTGCTCTTTCATCAGTTCTTCCCTACAGAGGTTTAATAGGGACGACTTGCACATGCATGCTCCTTGCAATAGGGATGACGCGCACATGCATGCTCCTTGCAGAGCAAGCTGAGAGAGGGAAAAAAGGTGCCAAATCATGTGAGAGACTTTGCAAAAGTAGATGCATGTAGTCAGTCCCAATTAAGCCTCTGTAAGTCCTTCATGCTCCCTATAGTAGAGTACATGGTGTTACCCCACTGGCATACCCTATCCTGGGGAATATAAATCTGATATCAAATATGCCCACCATGCCACAGAGGTTGCCCAAGTGGGTACGTAGACAAGGAGGTCAAACGACCGAAAATAGGTCAGGCCAGGAAAATCCCCAGTAACGTTCCCCTAAGAGACCTCAGGCTAAACACATCCACATGGACAAAAGGGTCCTCAACCAAGGAGTAGCCAACTTGAGTGGATTATGGGGCTTTCTCCAGGTTGAGCAACTCCGATGTGAGTAAACCCTACACTGCAAGGTCCATCTGCATAAACCAATCATGCAAACTATCAGGTTGCTATTGTGCAGCATTTCTCCCTCTGTTTTGGCCATTATTCCTCCTGGGAGAGAGCCTGCCCTTGAGGTACATTCTGCCCTATAAGTAGTCCCAGTCTTTGAGGGTCTCTTTGGAGAACTCCCTGCCACGCTAGCAGACCGGCACTCCATTAGTTGAGTGATCCCCTCAGCCGCTTCTCTCCGCTGAGCTCTGTTCTTCTCACTGCTTCCCGGATTAAAGACTTCAGGATAGGTGTGGTATCACCGCCTTTACACCTTCTCTGCTGAATCATCTATCAATTTTCACCACTTTCCTTTCTCAGTAGGCCTTGTGTGCGTGAGTGAGTGAGTGCATTGGTGTGTGAGAACACATTTATTAATAAAATCCAGTTATTGGTATGGTTGTCTGGCATTTCACTTGGTTTGACCTCATAAAATTGGGTAAAAGATTCTGCTGGGTTACCCTGCCCCTCGTTTTGCTACAGCCAGTACTCTGCTAATTTCCCCAGTCTTTGCATTTTTGGAGCCAACCAAGGTGTCCCCCAAGGGACCCCCAAAAGTAAGGGTACCAATGGGTTCTGCTTTTCAACCAATTCTGTTTTCTGACAAGTGCTCAGGTCCCTAACCTGTCAGATAAGTGATGGAAGCCTGTACATAGAAATTGGAAATACAGTGGTCTGGACAATCCTAACTTTAGTATTCAGTGATATATCTTGGCACTTCAGGATTTAGCCTAGTTCCTTCACAGCTGCCCTTCTAAATCCTAGCCTTTTTTGATTTCTTGACAGCAATCACCATTCTGATTAAGTAAAGGTATGGAAAATCTTCTACTATTTCAATGTCTTCATCATCTACTTTAAGGTTATGTAACTCATCTGTGCTCATTATTTTTGTTTTCTTGATGTTCAGCTGTAAACTTGCCTTTGCACTTCCTGCCTTGACTTTCTTCAGTAGTTGTTCCAAGTCTTTGCCATTTTCTGCTAGTAGTACTGTGTCATCTGTTCCTTTCTCCAATTTTCAGATGTCCTTCCTCCAAATCTAATCCTGCTTTATATATGATATATTCAGCGTACAGGTTAAACGGATAGGATGATAAAATGCAGCCTTGGCTGACCCCCTTGCCAGAAACCATTCAGTTTCTCCGTTTTCTTTTCTGACGGTAGCCTCTTGTTTTGAGTACAGGTTATGCATCAGGATAATCCAGTGTTGTAGCACACTCATTTCTTTAAGAGCGATCCATAGTTTTTTATGATATACATAGTCAAAGGCTTTGCTGTAATCTATAAAGTACACACTGATTTTCCTCTGAAATTCTTTGGTGCACTCCATTATCCAATGTATGTTTGCAGTATGATCCCTGGTGCCTACTCCTTTCCTGAACTCAGCTTGGACATCTGGCATTTCTTGTTCCATATGTGGTAAAAGTCTTTGTTGTAGAATTTTGAGTATCTGTTTTCTTGCGTGGGAAATTAATCTATGTTTACTGCAATCCCTGGTATCCCTTTCTTGGGGACTGAAAGGCATATTAAGCATTTCCAATCTGTGGACCATTGTTTTGTTTTCCATATTTATTGACAGATTTTAATTAGAATTAGAGTAGATTCTGTCTCTGTAGCCTGAAGTAGCTCTATTGGTATGCCATCTGTTCCTGGTGATCTGTTTCTCTCAAGTGCTCTGAGCGCAGCTTCCATTTCACTTTCCAAAATAGTAGGTTCATCTTCAAATGGCTCTTCCTTGAATGAATCTGTATTGTTTCCATCTTCTTTTTATTTTTACTTGGTCATGTAATGTGTTCCCCTGCTGGTTGCAGAGTATCCCCATTCTTGGTTTACATTTCATTAAAAACTGATTCAGTAGAGATTTAGGTCAAGCTCTTTCATTTGCCTGCAAAAACTAGTTTGGGATAAAGTATTTCCACCGATGATGGATTATCCCTGTGGTTTTGCTCCCCAAAATTAGAACTTACCAAGTTAATGTTACTTTTGTTTTGTTTTGTTACCAGATACCTTTTCTTCCCTAAAACATTTACTTCAATGTGTGTAATTCACATTACATCCCTTTGGCTGATCTCTAACAGGTGATATCCTAAGCTGGCAATTTGAGACTCCTTTAAAGAGATACTTGTGAACTTTGTAAGTAAAGAGTCCAAATAAAATCAGACAAAAATTCCCACAAAAGTCTGAGGATGAAAGCATAAATTATTTTATTGACAGCATGTTCTCAGGGCTGGAAAAAAAATATCCCAGTTTCAAGTACTCAGAATATTAATTATAAAACCTAGGAATTCAGTCTCCACTCCCAATCTCCACATCGACTGTCATAGACTTGTTTTTCTTCTTAGCTTGTAGATGCCTGGCAGTGGGAAAATTTGGGAGGCCAAATTAAAACTGATGTTAGCCAGGTAGCTGCCATTTTTTGATAGCAGCCAAGTGTCTTATTCTGCTGCTGGATAATTTTCTTCTAGATGTGGTTGGACTTTATTTCACATCAACTTTATTTCACATCAACATGGCCAGCGAGAAGGAATGCTATGGGCTGCAGTCCAGCAACATATGTAAGACTGTGAGTTGCCCACCTCTGATCAGATACAAGTTTTTCAGTTCCTGTTTTGTGACATTCCATGTTTCTGTAGCGTGTGGCTGTGAAAGGCAGACTATAATGACATCAAAATGTGGGGAAATGACACTATATATATATACGTATACATATACATATATATGAAGAGGGAACTAGACATGTGGCTACCAGATTTGGAGGCAGTCACAAGCTTAGATTAATGTCGTGTTTGTTCCTTTTCTCAGCCTCAACTTTCCTGTCTGTGAAATGGACATAATGACATGCTACCAAAAAGTGTGATTTAAAAGAAGCAAAATGAGTATTTTAAGATATCCTACTATTGAATCCTGCTGCTGAATATCCTATTGTGCCAAAATGCTGTGTGGAGTATAATTACTAATAACAATGGAAGAACGATGGACAAGTCCGAACACATCATGGAAAGAGCTTGCAGCAGAAGCATCACAAATATTTGCAAGAGAGAACAGTAATAATGCATTTTCAAGTTCTAGCCCGCCCCATCCTTAAAACTCAGGCTGTGTTTCAGCTTAGATGCTACATGGCATGTGCCCAGGTAGAAAATCAGAGGAGAGCAGAACCTGTGCTAAAAGCACTTCACCCTTTGAAGTCTTTATGTTGGTTAGTACAAGCTACTCTCATGCAAATTAACTCCTGGAAAATCAGGTTTGGATGAGCCACTAGAGAGAACTCTGAGAAAGCAACTAAGAACAAATAAATTTAGACAATAGTTCTGTTGGAACAACTGGTTTATTATGCTCAACCTGATAGGAATTAAAAAGAAAATAATTTTGAACTGATTTGATAACCTTTCCTCCTTCATAAAAAGGAGGAAAGAAGGAGGAGAAAAAAATGTAGCAGTACCTTTAAGACTTACTGATTTTTATTTTAGCATGAGCTTTTGTGGATATAAAACTGCTTCTTTGGATACAGTTTGTTGTTGTGGGCCTTCAAGTTGTTTCTGATTTATGACGACCCTAAGGCAAGGCTATAATGGTTTTTCTGGGTTTTTCATAGGGCTGGGTGAGGTGATACAGGACTTTCAGGTCTTCACAATAATCAGTTAGTGTTGATGTGTGAAAACAATAAACCTGCTTATCTAAAATCAGTTTCCCTGGCTTTGAAACTCTCCCGAAACTGCAAACCCCAGGATTCCATAGGATGTTGCAAGTGGAATAATAGTGCAATAACAGTCTAGTGCAGAAATGGCCCAAGTTTGGAAACAAGGATTGAAATTGTTTGGGGCATTCTGGTTAAAAGGGGACTGCTAACATCATGGAGGGAAGCAGTAAACAGCTGACTTATAAAATGCTGCTAATTTTTTTTTAAAAAACTAATACATCTTAATTTTTTTTAAAAAAGGCATTCTTTGAGTAAAGGAGGATACGTGATCATAACCAACAGGCTGCCAGCAGACATATATCTCCGTATTTATTTGTCTGTCTGCCTTTTTTATCCCCAGAGGCAACTACTACTTACCGCACACCCCTTTATGGTCAGCCATCGTGGTGGGGAGAGGATGATGCCAATAACAAATTGGAGTCAACAGGTGACAGAAGAGCAGAAGAACAGTATTCAGGTAAATATATCCGAATATGTTTAATGGTGGTAAACACTGCAACTTTATGTCTGTTTTTTTCTGTGCTTGTCTACATCTGATTGTGAGCCACTTTGAATTCCAAATTTGGGAGAAAACTGGAATACAAATCCAGACCCAGTTAGATGCAACAGATATACAAACATGAAGGAAATAGGAACTGTGTGCACAGGAATTAAAATGAAAGAGTGATGCTTCTGTGTAATCATTCTGTGCCAGTGCAATCACTGAGTATTGCTGTGGGAGTTCAAAGTGCTGAGATATTGCAGTTGTTGCAGTTATTGTAGATATATTGTAGTTGAAGTAATCCAGGCAGGTGGTAACCATGGCCATTTCCGCACTAGCCTGTTATAGCGCGATGATTCCACTTTCAACATCCTGTGGAATCCTGGGGTTTGCAGTTTCGGGAAACTGCAAACCCCAGGATTCCAGAGGATGTTGAAAGTGGAATCATCGCGCTATAACAGGCTAGTGCGGAAATGGCCCATGAACTGTTGTAGTCAGATCATCCTTGTCTAGGCAAGGTTGTCAGAATCTGCTATAAGAACTGAAGCTTGTAAAAGGCACTCCTAGCTGCTGAGGTCATTTGAGTCTCACGAGGCAGTGCTGGATCACAACGTCCACCTCCCCAGCTGTTCCTCCATGTTCCTCCAGTGTGCTTTGGCTCAAGCCAATGGCAAGCAATTTTATCAGAATGATTAATCAGAAAATGATTTCAGGAAAGCATCTCACAGGAATCTACTAAGCTTTTATACCAGGGCAATCGATTCTCAGTGTGGGAGGGACACCTTGATCACTCTCCCCACATACTGAGTCCTAAAACCCTTACTCCCCAAATTGGACAATTGCTGAGGTTGTTGTAGTAGTTCTGCACCATAGAGCTGTGTAGAACGGTAGAGCACAGAGTCTCTTTTCCTTCTGAAAAGGAAAGGGAGGAGAAAAAGGCCTGGTTTTCCAGTGGCGTGCCTCTTCTGGCTGTGGCAAGTGGAGCCCTGGTGGCACAGTGGTTAAATGCCAGTACTGCAAGCCACAAGGTTGTGAGTTCGATCCTGCTGGGCTCCAAGGTTGACTCAGCCTTCCATCCCTTCGCAGGTCGGTAAAATGAGTACCCAGCATGTTGGGGGCATGTATAGAAATGTTTCGAAATACATGCTATTTGTAAGTTGTTCGCCACCTCGATCCATATGGAGAGGCGGGATACAAATACATAAAAAAAAAAAAGTGGGAGAAGAAGTATAAACTATGCAAAACAAGTTGCTATATTTGCATAATTTATATCGGTGTTAGAATTCAACGTCTCTCACCTTCTGGTCTAGATGGAGCAGAGTTTACACATCCCTGCCTTTCATTTGTCACAGAATAGATGGCATCTGTCTGTCTGTCTATCTATCTATCTATCTATCTATCTGTCTATCTATCTATCTATCTATCTATCTATCTATCTATCTATCTAACTCTCAAATCACAACACAATGTCCTTACAATAGAATGTCCATTACCAAAAGAAGAAAGCAGCAAACAGAGATCTATGTAGTGACAAACGGTGTATTTGAACTATATACTTTGTTACAGCAGTTTGACCTGCAATGGCTCTGTTGTGCAGAATCCTGGGATTTGTAGTTTGGTGAAGTGTTTGGCATTCTCTGCAAGAGAGCCTAATGCTGGAGTTCAAGGTAATGGATAAGGGCTTTTCTAGCAAAGAATTCAGAGCAGCTTATCCAGCTACAGATCCTGGAATTTCGTAAGATGATGTCACAACAGTTAGAATAATAACTCTTATAATTGGGTAATGCAAATATACTGTTAGTTTTAAGTGGAATACATTTAGCGGATTTCATGTGGAATAGACATAATTACACATGCTTACTTTGGATGGCTGTTTTGTCTGCAAGCTTCTAATTAGCTGCACATTTAGTCATCGATGGGTTCCTCTAGACTGGGCAAATGTTTTGTGAGGTTGTGTTAGTTACTGTAGCTCTTTGCTTTTTGACTATTTTCTGGTAATTCCCAGCACCAAATGCAACATTTTATTCTAAAATTTGAGTAGGTTTCTTTTTAATTTCAAGACACATTTTGGAACACAAAGATTTCTATTTTATCTGCCTGCCTGCCTGCCATCCTTCCTTCCTTCCTTCCTTCCTTCCTTCCTTCCTTCCTTCCTTCCTTCCTTCCTTTATCTCTCTCTTAAAGTTATAAAGCATCAGTGAAATAGCACCTTGTCAGTGTAACTCTGATAATTTAAAAAAAAAATCAGGGAGAAACCATTCAGGAAGAAATCTTCAAACCATAAGACTCAGCAAACTGAAGCTCAGGGTTGTTGTTGTTTTTTTTTAAATCTTTGCAACCATTGTTGTTGTTGTTATTATATTTGTATCCCAGCCTTCCCTCCAAAATTGTAGCTCAAGGCAGCTTATAATTTAAAAAAGAGCAGTTAAACAGCTGAAAGCATACCAAATGTAAACATTAAAATGGAATTAAATCATTCACAATATAAAAGTGATTCAGACCCACACTTGAAAAGATAAAATGTAACCAGTAAAAAAGATAAAATGCAATGATTGATTTGAATTGTTTTTAAATTTTATTGTAAATGTGTTTAATTGAATGTTGTGGAAACCACCTTAGGTCCCGCTCTAGAAGAAGGGCAACATACAAATGCAGTAAATACATAAATAAATAAGGTAAAAAGCAATTAAAATCATTCAGTTTAACACAGCTAAACTGCCTGTTCTTTAAAAACTTTCTGTTTGGAGCCTGTTGGAATAAAAAGAACGTTGACTGCTGAAGGAAGAGGGGGCCATTCTGGCCTTCCGGGGAAGGGAATTCCGGAGTCTAGGGGCAGCCACAGAGAAGGCCCTATTGTGCATCTCCAGCAATTGTGGGATACCTCTTCTGAGGATCTCAGGACTTGGGCAGGCTCATACAAGGAGGTACAGTCTGCCAGAAATCCTACAATCACTATAGACAGGCCACCCCCAGAGACTGGAAACAGCAGATATGAAGGTGACAACAACCAGCAAAATCCAAGGAGCTATATTGCAGGAACTCACACTTCTTCACAGTAGCCTGAAAGACCCCTGTGGCAACCATAGGTTTAGAAGAGTGCACTAGAACTCTGCAACAAAGGATTCTGTATACCTCTGCACACTACAAATCCCAGGATTCAGTAAGATGAAGCCATGACAGATAAAGTGGTATCAAACTGCTATACCTTTATAGTGCAAATGCATCTGTAGTAATTTCACAGGTCTCTGTAGATACATGGAGAAATGCAGCAGCTCTGCTAGCCTCAATTTTATCTATTTTTCTTCACCCCACCGTCACATCATCTTTAATGGTTTTGCTTTTTACCCTGTAGAGAGAACAAAAGATATAGTCCAACATGAAGAAGAAATCAATGGCAATATCACCGGCTACAAGGATTCTCAAGGTGATGCTCTATATGCATTCCGACGGGAACCTAGCTACTTTGAAATCCCAACAAAAGAATTCCAACAACCAGTGAAATCTCCAGAGGCACAGGTCCACGAAATCCCCACCAAAGACATTGACACAACAGTGCTGCCGGTTGTACAGAGCCACGCTTCATTTACAATTGAGTTTGATGATTGCACCCCAGGCAAAATCAAGATAAAAGATCACGTCACTAAATTTTCACTCAGGCAGAGACGCAACCTTGGAAAGGAAGCTGGTCACGTGGATATGATCTCGGCAGAGAGCAAAGTGGCAGACTGGCTGGTCCAGAATGACCCAAGTCTCATAAGAAGGCAGTCACCAGGAGATGATGTGTACAGTACCAAAAGTGACCTCCCAGTTCATGTGAGGACTCTGAAGGGTAAGCACCAATGTAATGCGAATTAACAGTTATGGTTGAAAAGAGAGAAAAGACTAGTGCTGGGGGAAAGCTGAAGTTACATTCATTTAGAATAAGAACTCAGTTTTCCTAAGCCTTTTGGAATGTGGCCAAAGTTGAAAATGGAGTTTGATCTGCTATTATAGCAAGCTGTTGTCCTTGGATCTTATACTGTTTTATGTGAACATAATGCTTCTCACAAGGTCTGGGGACAAGGGGGGCTTGCCGATGAGGGCTTTTACTTGAAATTGTGATAGTTTCTCCTCCCTATCAAAGCTTGTGCAGGTTCCTTTTTTTGGATGACACTTCTCAGAATTCTTCAGCTACTATGGAAACTGTGGAATTCTGGGAGTTATAGTCCCTCCAAAAAGGAACTTCTCCAAGCTCTGGGGAATATGCATAAGGGCACTGGCTCCTGCAGAAGTAGTGTTCTATGGTTCTTTTTAGTGTTTTGTGGTTCCTGACTAATGATTTAAACTACAAAGCTAAGAAAACTACACATCCTATGAACCACAGCAATAAGGATCATTTGTAGCTAAAATGAGAGTCTGAAAAGTTTCTTCTGAAGTCCTCCCTACCACCAGTACAGCTGCCCCTTTGGGCAGGTGAGCTTGCCTGGAGGGAAGAGATGGGAAAGGAGGGCTTGTTTTCACCATTGTGTATCAGAAGAACCTCAGAAGACTAGAAATAGAAACATAAATATATGATACACTGAATAAACTTGGGAAAATAATGCCTTTCTAGTGGACATGAAGGGAGATGGTCATGTGCTGGCACCAGAACGTGAAAAAGTTGCCTTTTCAATGTACAGCTCCCTGTGGGATTCTGAGGGCTGTAGTCTGAAAAATTTAACTTTCCCAAACTCTGGCTGGCACAAAAGTCAGCGTATTTCATCCCAGGACACCCCTAATTCTGTATCACCTGTACAGGCAACAGACATGAAGATGGGACCCAGAGTGACTCCGAAGACCCGGTAGCACCCAAACCAGAGAAGGAGACCTCTGCCAATGACCACCTAACTGAGCAAGCCAGGCTCCAGCGCCAAATTCGGCGCGACCCTCAGGAGCTGCTCCACAACCAGCAAGCCTTTGTCATAGAGTTCTTTGATGACGACACACCCCGGAAGAAAAGATCACAGTCTTTCACCCACAGTGGCCACTCTAGTCAGAATGATGTGGATCCCACTTTGAAGACCAAAGTTGAGAAACGCAAGATTAATGTGCCTGCTGAAAAGCCAGGGAGTTCTCAGCCATCACAGCACCTGCCCACTGTAGGATCCAAAGGGCCATCCAACTCATTCACCACTCCAAGAGCCGGTTCCTTTAAGAGGGAGAAGACGGAGGAACGGGTCAGTTCGTCTTCATCTTCCACGTCGAAGATGTCGGTAAAAAGTCATGGCAGTGTTGGGCGGAAGTCAAAGATCTCTCAGGATTTTGCTGCTGAGTGTTTAAGGGAGAGCTCTCAGTCTGGAAAGGTCAGTGCAGAGAAGCCACCTCCGGTGCCAGCACCGCTCACTCCACGGGTAGTAGTAGCACCATCAGCCCCAGAAACAATCCAGTTGCCAGCTACTGATCCTAAGTTGGTCAAGACTAAGAAGCATGAAGAAGAGGACAGCTTGAGTGAAACTGGCACCTACACCATTGAAACAGAGTCACAGGATAAAGAAGTAGAAGAAGCTCGAAAAATGATTGATCAGGTAAACTGCATATTTCTTAGAAACAGAAAAGTTTGTGTCTTTTGGTCCTTTGATAATTTTCCCAGTTATGCAAGACAAAGACAAACACAACAAAGACAAACCAGGTTGTGTTTATTTATGTGAGTGTATATGTATATATAAGTGCACAAAAGAGGAGCCATGCCAAAACTTTTTTTCTTGCCAAACTAGCTGGAAGAAAAATGTTTTCTTCAAATGTCAGAGAGAACCATTCCAGCTCAGGATATCTACTATATAAAAGTCAAAGTTTGTGAGTTTGTCTGTGTCAGGCAGGCAAAGACCTATATGATTGGCTGTGTGAGGTGAGAAGACCTCATATGATTGGCTGGCTGTGAAGATTTTATAGAATCCTGGGGTTGGCAGTTCAGGAAGGGGCCTTTAGAATTCTCAGCCAGAGAGCTCTTGGGCCTTAGGCCGGTTGCTGTGGAGATGAGGCCTAACAGCAAGAAGATGGGCATTGTATTCCCTCAGAAACCAAACCTCTGTGTGTTAAGAACTGTGAATACAGAGTGGATTGGGGAATATGGGAAAAAGTTACAGGTACTGGAATAGGCCAGTTGCTATGGAGATGAGGCCTAGCAGCAAGGATGAGGACAGTGTGTTCCCTCAGGAACCCAACCTCTGTATGTTAACAACTCTGAATACAGATTACATAGGGAAATATGGGGAAAAGTTACTGTAAGACAGTTTGGTGAGTTCTTAGGAGGAGAATAAAATTCTGGGCAGCACTGTCTAAATACGCTAGTAGGACATATCTAAAAGAGATGCATTACTGCTTTCCTTAGCTGGTCTTTCACAGTCTGTGACCTACCAAGCCAAATCTGGCTGACCTGTTGTATTGGGCAGTCTATAAACCATCTATGCCTGACTGAAATGTCAAGAATTGAAGAACCTATAAGTCAATTGGCAGATCACAATGTATAGTTGGTGAACTGACTTCTTGGTGGGTACCAAATTGTGTAAGCATGCCATGCATCATAGCTATAGCCTTTTGGAACTAGTTATTTTCTCCTCCTCCTCTCAGATGATCTTGGAAACTAGGCAGGGTCAGACCTGATTAATACTTGGCGAGACCTTCAAAGAATACCATGTGCTGTAGGCTATATTTCAGAGGAAGAAAGTAGCAAAACTACCCTTGAGTATTCTTTTCCCCAAAAAACCCTATGAAATTCATGGGCTTGTTACGGGGTTACAACTTGAAGGCACATACAAACACTTTCCCATGGATTCAATCCTGGAAGATGTCTTTACAATAATGATATAGATGAGGTGATATAGTGCTTACCACCTCATCAAGGCCTGGATGGAGGGCAACAATTGTCTGTATCCACTTGCTTCTGGTCCCCCTGACTGTAACATGCTGATAGAAAACGTGTTAAAGGATCAATGGAGATATATTTTCTTTGGCCAATGGGGTAACGTAAGAGAAGTTCCTAACAGACTATTCAGTTCCTATGTTTTATTCAGATGTGCAAAAAGGGCTGAAAGCAAAGTGAGAGGAAGATAGCCACCTCTGATCATCTTGGAAGGTCTGATTTGAATGGGAACTCAGATCTTCCAGGGTTCTGGCTTGAGTGGAGACTGTCTGTAGAAGAAGCTTTCAAGAACTATAATTTCTCTCACAATGAAAGTGACGGTGGGGGGCCACATTCCTTTCCACTCATATCATTTAAACCCCTCCTTTTTTGAATACCTGACTTGGGTTAGGATTAAAGTTTCTCACCCTGCCTTTTGGCCCTCCAGATGTTTTGGATGTCAGTGCCCAATAGATCCAGCCAGCATGGCCAGAGGCCAGGAATTCTGGGAGCTGAAGTCTGAAATATCTGGAGAATCAAAGGTTGATAACTTCTGTTCCAGACCAAGGCAGGAATGCTTCCTTTGTGGACTGGGAATCCCTGATGTTCTTTTAAGTCTTCTCCACTGTCTCTGGAATTTTGCAGGTTTTTGGTGTTTTGGAATCTCCTGAATTTTCAAGAATTTCCTCATCCTTCAGGCCTGTTATAAAAGGTGAAAAAGAAGACCTAGGACCCCATCATTTGATTGGAGAGAATGGCTCAAGCCCAAAAGTGACTATGATGCAGGTCATTGCTTCCAAAGTGGCTAGTGGTCATCATGCAGACATCCAGGTACAAAGAGCGCATGAAGGCTAGTTTCTGAATGGGGACTTGCTATAAGTGTCAGTAATTTTTTATTTATTTTTTTCAAAACAAAGCAGTGCATAATAAATAATATCAAAATTCTTGCATTAAAATTCAAATGCAGTTGAATGGAACTAAAAATCTTGCTGAGACCCTGATTGATGTAATGGTTTGAGTGTTGTACTAGGACATTGGGAGACCAGAGTTTGAATCCCCACATAGCCATGGGAACCTACTGGGCAACCTTGGGCAAGTCACTCTGTCAGCCTCAGGCAAGGAAGGCAAAGGCAAACCCCTCCAAACAGATCTTCCTAAGAAACCCCAATGCATTGCCATAAGCCTGAAATGACGTAAAGGCACACAACAACTTCAACCAGAATGCAGTATGACATCTGCACTGCTCTTCTTGCTAACCATGATCGGCTTCAAACCATGGTTTGAAACTGTGATTAGAAGGAGGTTTGTGCTGCGAAATTAACAAATAGCTGATATACAAATAGCTGCCAAAGGCTCAACAGCAGATGAGTTTGTTGATTTGGGAAGTGGTAACGGGTTCTCCTTACGGTCACCGTGAATCAGAGATGTCTTGAAGTCACACAACAACAACAAATCTTGCAATCTAGTGACTAGTTTTCAGAAGTCAAGGAGCATGACTTTAGTGCCCTTCATGGCTCCCTATTCCTCCTCATGACTTGAAGAGGGAGAATAAATTATGTAAAACTAGGATAATATTTTCATAATTTATATTGGTAGTAGAATTCAGGCCCCCTCTGTTTTTGGTCTAGATAGAGCAAAGAGTACACAGGCCAGCCTTATATTTATTGCCGCATGTAAACTTTAAAAGAATACTGTATACTTATTTACATAGAAGTAAGTACTAGGAAACCTAGAAAGGCTCAATTCTGAACATATTTAGGATTCTACTGCATATATAGGATTCCATTGGCCATATATTTTTTGACAGAGCTTTATCTTTTTTGAAGTAAAGCTCCCAGAATCCCTAGGTCAGCATGGAAATTCTGGGAGTTGTAGAAGAAGGAAAGGAAAGATAAGATAAGATAAGATAAGATGTTTCCAACTCCTGATTTTTGGTAGAATTTTTTTTTAATATTGAATATAATTGGCTAAAATTAAAAGCATATATATGATATCTAAGTGAGTGAATCAATGAATGTGAGAAATGAAATATAAAAGATAACATATACTATACATACATTATACATACATGCAAATATAATCAAGATCTAATATTCCATATAAGAAATAGAAGGTAAGACGTAACTAAACAATACAAAAAAAAACAAAAAATAAAAAATAAAAAAAGCAAAAAATGAAAAGTACATCAAAACATCAGAGAATAAAGGGGAGTTCCTTACCATACTTCCCTTCCCTTTTCTGTATCCAACTTAAAACCTACTACATTACAACATCTTGGCTATGTGTTACTAAGACAGACAAATAATGGCTTCTTTTTTCTTCTCTGTTAGGTGATTTAGTCATATATATTTTAATCCTGGCTTATGAGTATAGTTTCCCATATTCTTTATTGTACTTTGTGAGCTCAGGTCCAAACAACACCTTCTTTAAAAATACAGTTTCTGTATTCTCTATGAATTTATTTGATTTATTTTTATAAATTTTAGTTTTATAACCGTAAATTATAAATCTTAACATTACTAAATCTCATGCGACTGATCTTACGAGGTTTATTCGTAAAATCCTACTACAGCGTACTCTCCCCACTTTTCCTTCCACAAGGGAGTTAGAATTTCCCATTCTTGTTTAAAAGTACGCTTTAGTTTATTTTCTAACATTAGTGTCAATTTGTCCATTTCAGCCAAGTCATATAGTTTAAACATCCAATCTTCAGTTGGTGGTATATTCGTCTCCAATTTTTAGCGAATATAATTCTGTCTGGGTATATCATATAACATAATATTCTTGAATATTTTTTTCTTAATGTCACATCTAAATTATCAAATATATTCAGTAAGTATACCTCTGGTGACATTGGAAACTTAATTTTTTAAAGCTTCGTAATATACTCATGAATTTGTGCCCAAAATTTTCTCACTTTTTAACATTACCACCAAATATGAAAAAAAGACCTGATTTCTTGGCATTTCCAACATTTAGCAAGTTTGTTGTTTTTACTCATTTTTGAAATTTGTACTGGGGTTAAGTACCATCTGAAAAACATCTTAATAAAATTTTCCCTTAAATTGTAGCTCCTTGTAAATTTTTGGTTTATTTTGCAGGCATTTTCTCATTGTTCTAATGTAGTTGGGTATCTTACATCTTGAGCCCATTTTATCATATTATCCTTTAAAGTTTCTTTTTCCAGTTCCAAATTTAAAAGAATTTTATAAACTTTACTTAATGGGCATTTTGTTCCTGGTTTCATTATTTTATCAAATCCAGTTTCTTCTAATGATATTCCCATGTTTTTATTATCCATTTTATATTTTTCTACCAGTTGTCTATATAGGAGCCAATGTGTTGTGTAACCATATGTAACCAACTCTTCTCTATTTTTTAATTTTATATTGTTTCCCTCTTTTAAGTATATCTTTATATGTAGCCCAATCTTTCATTTGTATTTTTTCTAATCTAAAAAAAGCTTCATGGGGGGAAACCCAGTAGGGGAACCATTGATATAACTTATTTCTAACTTTTAACCAGATCTTAAGAATTGCTCTTCTAACATAATGATCCATAAATTCCATATTGATCTTATGTTTTTCATACCATAGGTATGCATGCCATCCGTAATAGAGATTAAGTCCTTCCAAAATCAATAATCTTGAATTAGATAAGGTAATCCATTCAGTAAGCCATATTAGAGAGGAAGCTTCATAATAAAGTTTTAAATCTGGTAGATTCAGTCCCCCTTTTTCTTTTACCTTTTTTAGATATTTCATTTTGATTCTGGGTTTTCTCCCGTTCCAAATGAATTTACATAATTCTTGATCCCAGGTTTTAAATGGCTTTTCATTTGTTAATACTGGTAAATTTTGAAAAAGAAACATCAATCTGGGTAATACATTCATTTTTATTGTGGGTGTTCTTCCTAAAAGAGAAAGATTTAGTTCATTCCAATTTCTCAGTTCTTCTATTATTACATTCCACACTTTTTTGTAATTATTATCAAAGAGCTCAGAATTATTTTTTGTTATCATTATACCTAAGTATTTTGCTTTTCTTAAAGTATGAGATTTCTGCTAGTTCAGATTCTTGAGCATGAGAAATATTTTTAGTGGTCATCAATGATTTCTCTTTATTTACTTTAAAACCTGCCACTTCACCAAATCGTTTTAACAGTTCTAAGAGTCTCTTAATACTATTAAAAGGGTCTTCTAAAATTATAACTAAATCATCTGCATATGCTTTGACCTTAAATTCATGTTCTCGTATTTTAGTGCCCCGGATTAAGGAATTATTCTTTTTTTTTTTTTTTTTAAAATTTCCAAACATATTATGAAAAGTAAAGGTGATAATGGACACCCTTGTCTTGTGCCTCTGTGTATCGCAAATGGTCTTGATTTTTCACCGTTTATAATTAAACAAGCTTTCTGATCACTGTATATTGATTTTATCCAATCAATAAATCTAACACCCATTCTCATCCTCTTTAAGATTTCAAGCATAAAGGACCAACTTACATTATCGAAAGCTTTTTCTGTGTCTAGAAAGATTAATGCTAATTTTTTCTGATTATGACTATATCCAAAATTATTCTTATATTATTTTTTAAATGTCTTCCAGGAAGGAAACTGTTTTGATCCTCATGTACCCATTTCTCCAATATTTTCTTTAAATGGTCTGCTAAATTCAAGGCTAAATATTTTATAATCTATATTTAACAAAGATATTGGTCTATAATTTCTTTTATCTAATGGGTCTTTTCCCTCCTTTGGTATCAGGGCCACATTTGATTCCTTCCAAGTATTTGGGATTTCTTGATTACTAATGGAATTTATCACCTGTAGTAACAGAGGATTTAAATGTTCCTGTGGGCCAGGTGTTTTCTCTATTTTTAGTTTATTGATCGCATTAATAATTTCTTGTTTTATTATTTGTTTATCTAACTCTTTTCTTTGGTTGTCCGAAATTTGAGTGATTTCTATTTGATCCAGATAATTTTTTTAAAGAGCTCCTTGAAGTAATTAACAAAGATATTTTTAATTTTTGCTTGTTCATAGTAAATATTTTGGCCCTCTCTGATTCCCTTAATGTTACGTTTTTCCTTTTCCTTTTTTAATCTATATGAGAGCCATCTTCCCGGTTTGTTTGTGTGTTCAAACTGTCTTTGCTTTATGAATTTCATTTTGGTCTCGATTTCATTAACTGTTAATAATGATAAATATTTAGCTAGTGCTTTTTTCTCATTTTGTACATTGGGTTCATGCAGGTTTCTTTTAAGTTTGTTTTCTTTTTCATGCAATTTCCATTGTATTTGAGTCTCTTTTTCTTTTTTACATTTTTTCAACCAGGCTTGTTGATTTATAAAAAAACCCCCTTCATTACTGTTTTGCATGTTTCCCAAACTATCTGTACTGATTGACCCTGATCTAGATTGATCTCCAAAAAGTTTTTCAATTCAGTTTTTGCCCTCTCTATAATTATTTCATTTTTCAACAAGTGATCATTCAAACTCCAATTAGATCTTTTCCTCCCATGTTGAATTGTTAAAACTATAGGGCAAAGATCTGAAAACGTTCTGGGAAGGGTTTCATCTTTACAATGTTTTTTAATATTAATGTGGATGCAAAAAACGTGTCTATTCTTGACCACGTTTTGTGGCGTTCCGAGAAGAAGGTATATTCCCTCTCTGATCCATGTATGTGCCTCCAAACTTCAGTCAAGGACAGACATTCCAATAAATAATAATAATAAAAAGATTTTGGGAGTTTCCCTTGGTTCTTTTTCTCCCAGTTCTTTTTGCTTTTACTGGTTCTATCCAAGTTAGGGTTCAAAACACCATTCCAGTCTCCCATTAATATTATTTTATAATTATCCAAATATAGTATTTTTTCTAATAGGTTTTGATAGAATTTACTTTTATTTTCTAACGGGGCATAAACTGCAATGATCAGTAATTTATTTTTGGTAGAAATTTAGAGTTTAGGCCAATCAAAGTTAAGCACTCTGAAATCTCATTGATTTCAATAAAAGAAATATTAAACAGATGGACACATGCTGAATTCTTCCACTGAAACCAATGGAGATTGAGACGCTTAGTGATATGTTTGTGTGTCTTATGAGAATAAGGAAGTTTTGGTTTACATTTTTTGCAAACAGTTACATTCACAGCGGGATGTTTTATTTATTTATTTCTTTGGGTGATTTATAACCTGTACTTTCTACCTCAAAAAAGTCCCTCAAGCCTATTTATTTATTTTCTATCGAGCTTTTCTCCCAATATGGGACCTAAACCAGCTTACAATATAAGTCAAAACAAAAATAGCTAAAACAATACAAAAACAGTACCAAACAGTCCAAAAAAAAGCAAAAACAAAAAAACAAAAAGCATCACACAGTCAATCCACTTAAACCATTAATTTGAAACAAAAATTTCACCAAAAATGCATATAGTGGCATGCAATTTAGCATAAAACCTCTTTAGAAAGGTCTACTTTCAGGTAAGATATATTTGTAAATACATATTTTGTAAGAAAGTCTGTTTGGAATTATGTATTCAAATTTGAATTTGGGGGTTGATTTTTGTTTGGAAATTGCTGATTAATGTAGGAATGATCACCTGCTAAGTTGACAAAGCAGGTCTGTCTATTCCTACTTGCATGAGCGACAGAGACCCCCTGCAAGTGTTTAGGCTTGCAGTCCTATATTCCCTTGTATGGGACAAACCCTATTGAACTTAATGGGAGTTCAGCACTGAACATTTCACTTTTAGTCTGCATTTTGAGTAACAATGCAATCCTGTGCACCTCTACTCAGAAGTAAGTACCACTGAATTCTATGGGGGTTTTCCCCAGGAGAATATATACAGGTTTGAAACCCAGCAGTCCAGTTCTGTCTCCCAGATGCACCAGCTGAAGGGGTTAAAATTAGGCACAAAAGTGTTCTGTCAGAGATATCTTCAACATGGAGCAAAACATCACCTACAAAAACATTAATACGTAAGAAAAAATAAAATACCACGACTTGTGCAACTGCTATTACTACAATCAACTCTCATCTCTCCAAAATAATGGCTTTTTAAAATAAAAAAAATCCATCTTGATTCATGTTTAAAATCATTTAAGATACTACTTCATGTGTGTATTAATACTATACCAATAGCTCATGTCCATGCACATGCATTTAAACTGTTTTAACATTTTATATCCCGTTTTTAACTTGCTAATATGATTTCTTAGTCTAAGTTAGTTTACGGTTTTAAGTTGTTTTAACCTGTTTACATCAATTTTACTTGTATGCCCCCTGTGATTTTGTGATACGGGGTGGGATAGAAATATTTTTATAAATTAAAAATGTAAATAAATATTGTTGTCCACAAGGTAGCTTATTTGCAAATTTGCATAGCATATTTGTTCTGCAGAGTTTTTTCTTGGCATCCACGTTGACATAAAGTCTATGGCTTTTCTGTTCTCTTTGAAGTGTGAGGTTTTCTCTGATCATCGGTTTGCAAATGTTATTCATTTGTAGATAATGGGTTGGATCCAGGCTTGTGCTTGTGCTGTTCTGGAGATGTTAGTAGAAGTGTGCAGAGCAGCACTTTTCACACACTCTGGAACAGCATGGGAGATGGCAATGGGGTAAGAGAAAAAGGCAAAAATGCAAAAATTTGCTGCCCTTTCCTCAACTAGAAAGCCTCCATGGGACCCCCCCCCCCGTGTGAATGGAAGGACTTCTCCCAGACATGGAGGAACAAGTCTGGATCCAACCCAATATGCTGGCAGAAAAGAAAATATAGGCATGTGGAATGATGCTGTTATTCTTAACCATCAGCAAATCAACTTTGACTCATGCTGACCCTATGTATGAGAGGCCTACAAGTCGCCATGATATCAACAGCCCTTTTCAGGTCTTGCAGAAGAGGACCAGGGAATCCTTGACCAACTCTGTTTGCAATATGGTCTTCCTCTTTTCCTACTACCTTCAATCTTGTCAAACAGCATTGTTTTTTTCTAATGAACCATGTATTCTCATGATATGTCCAAAGTATGATAGCTTCAGCTATGTCATCATGGCTTCTAGGGAGAGTTTAGGCTTGATTTGCTGTAGGATCCATTTATCTGTCTTTTTGGCAGTCTCTAACACCACATTTCAGATGAGCTTCCTATCACTTTTCTTCATTGTCCAGCTTTCACTACCATACGAAGAGTGCTGCTATCGAAAGTTAAGTGCCAGAATGATGTTGGATGTTATGATGGAGGTTTGATGATAATGATAACCTTGTGTGGCTTTCCCTCATTCCTTTGCAGTTACCACCTTCCTCTCCAGGTGGACAGAAATGGGTATCAAGATGGGCAAGCCTCGCAGATACCTATACAGACTCAGGATCTTCTCCTACCCCTGGAGATGCCCAACAGCAGCCCTCTCAGCCTGGAACAGGTAACTATAGTAATTCTCCTATTGCCAAAGGACCTTACCTTTAAAAATGCTTTAAAGTAACCCTACTTTTGTATCCAGTATTCCATAATCACAATATATTATTGTAGTGGTTTGAGCACTGGACTGTGACTCTAGAGACCAGGGTTCGAATCCCTGCTCAGCTGTGGAAGCCCACTGGGTGATCATGGGTGCATCACACACTCTCAGCCTGAGAGGAAGGCAAAGACAACCTTCCTCTGAACAAATCTTGTGAAGAAAACCCTGTGATAGGGTTGCCTTAGGGTCACCATAAGTCTTGAAGGCACATAACAGCAACAACAACAACAACAATTCATAAGAGAATTTTTTTTTTCTAGAAAGTGTTCCTTGTGTAGCAAACTAAAATGTAGCCAACTATTTCCAAATGTGTTACTGGAAATCAAATGAACTGTTTGGGCTGTGAGGGTTTATCTATAGGAGTCAATCACATATTAAAAGCAAAAGATCCACCTGTCTAAATCAATGTGAATTGGCTACAACTCCATCAGAGTGTGCACTGGGTGACACATCCTGTGTAGCACCTTGTCACAGGTAAACTAAACTGCCAGCACAACTTCATTGTATTAGTAGAGGCAAACTGTGGCTCTTGGGCTGCATGTAGCCCACTGGCTGTTTTTGTAACCCTCAGGGCCAAAAATACCCTAAAGGTGCCAGATCCCATCTAGTCTTGGAAGCTAAGTAGGGCCAGGCCTGGTTAGTACTTGGATGGTAGATTGCCAACAAATACCAGGTGGTATAGGCTACGAAGTCAACCCTTCACATACGTTGGGGTTAGGGGCGCAGGACCACTGCAAAAATGGAAAAACTGCAAATATCAAAATGTGTGTGAGTGTCTGTGGGAAGGGGGCTGAGGCATGATACGAAGAGCAGGGACCCAGATCCAAATGAGGTCAGGGAAAGGGGAAGAGTGGGCATGATGGCCCTATGCCTCTTCTCTCACCCAGCTCCTTCCTCAGGGGCATAGAAACATAGAATCATAGAAATATAGAATTGGAAGAGACCACAGGGGCCATCCCTTGCCATGCAGGAACACCCTCAAAGCACTCCCGACAGATGGCCATCCAGCCTCTGCATAAAAACCTCCAGAGAAGGAGACTCCACTATACTCCGAGGCAGCATATCCCACTGCCAGACAGCCCTGACTGTCAGGAAGTTCTTCTTGAGGTTCAAGTGGAATCTCCTTTCCTGCAGCTTGAATCCATTGCTCCTTGTCCTGGTCTCTGGAGCAGCAGAAAACAAGCCCACTCCCTCCTCTACATGGCATCTCTTCAAATATTTGAACATGGCTATCAAGTCCCCTCTTAACCTCCTCTTCTGCAGACTAAACATACCCAGCTCTCTAAGTCTATCCTCATAGGGCATGGCTTCCAGGCCCCTCACCATTTTGGTCGCCCTCCTCTGGACTTGCTCCAGCTTGACCATGTTCTTTTTGAATTGGGGTGCCCAGAACTGGACTCAGTATTCAAGATGAGGTGTAAGCAAAGCAGAGTAGAGTGGTACCAGTACCTCCCTCGATCTAGACACCATACTCCTATTGATGCAACCGAGAATTGTGTTGGATTTCTTGGCTGCCGCATCAGGAGAGAGTTTGTGGTGCTGAGAAATTGGGCCGCGATCTATCCTTAGCTGGCTGGGCAGGGGCTAGTGAAGGAGGAAGAGGAGCAGAGGCTGTTTTTTATAGGGTTGCATGACCTGATTGGCACCTCCAAGAGGGAAGGTTCCTCCAGAAAAGAAGTGCCTGAGGTGGAGAGGCAGGAATTTTCAAATCCCATCAAAATTAAACCCACAAATGTGAGGGGCCAAGTGTATTTCAGAGGAAGCAACTGGTAAAACTACATCTTGAGTATTCCTTGCCGAAGAAAACTCTATGAAATTCATGGAGTCACTGTAAGTTGGCAGGTGACTTGAAGGCACATACACACATATAGCCTTCTCCAGAATTGCCTTTTCTCTAATCAAAAAAGGTGTAGATTGCTTTTCCTGAAAGCCTGAAAGTACTGGCAGTTCAGTTTTAAAGTAAGTTGCAGGGATGCACTGCAGCTTTGAACATTAAAAATTTTCCTTCTCCCTGCTCAAAACTGGAAATGAACTTCTGGCTACTTCTGGGTTTTGTTGTTGTTGTTTTTAGCATTTGGGACAGTCTGGGCATCTCTCTGCAGGTTCCCTTGATAGAAAATTCCACACACACCCTGATCAATCCCAGTTGCTCACTTTTGTTCTGACATCTATTACCATCAGGATCTACAGGAATCATAGAAGATTTAAAACAAATATGGGGAAATGGTCTTAAAGAAAATACAGAATCAAAATATTGGAAGCAATATGGCTTAAAAAAATCCTTTTAAATGCAGTGCAGGAGAAAATAGAAAATGTTGTTACAACCACACACTGAGGATATTTAACTCCAGTTAAACTGCATTTCAAGAGCAAAGCTTTGAAACATTACTTTTTTGAATTACAACTCTCAGAATCTCCTATCCTGAATGGCTGATAGCCATAGGGATGAGGGGATTCTGGGAGTTACAGTCCAAAAAAGTAATCTTCCCAAGGTCTGACACAATGTGTCAGAACTATGCCTTAGTTTATGTAGTGTAATGCAATAATGGGCTCATTTTTCTATCTATGACCATTTCTGCCCTACACTGTTATATTCTACTTTCAACATCCTGTGGAATTCTGGAGTTTGTAGTTTTCTGAGGCCAAAGAGCTTTCTGGCTGAGAATTCTAAAGGCCCCTCCCTAAACTGCAAACCCCAGGATTCCACAGGATCTTGAAAGTGTAGTACCAAAATTGCCTTAGATGGACCAAATGAGGCTGTACTCCATAAAAGCTGGTCAGTTGTTCTGTTCATAGCTGCTAGAAAGGTAATTTTTTTAAAAAAATTAAAAGTAATTTAAAAATAGATTTCTGCTACAGCCAACTATGGACCATTGCCCTAGCAGAACTGACTTAACAGTTAGGAGCTGCAAGGAAAATGAGCTCAGCTCTATCTTCCTAAAACCACTTTGTCTATAGACAAAGACGGGTGAATGGACTTGCAAGATGAAGGAGAGTGACTGACTGGGTTTCTTTCTTTCAGACCATCTCTCTCTGTATGAGCTGGCCCGGGCTCTGCCATCATCAAGAGAGGCTCTTCTCAATCCTACCACCATTGCAAGCACAGTTGGTGGGGCTGTGAAGAGGACCTTCTCTGTGACTGTCCCAGACTCTGGAACTCGCTTCCCAGGGAGGCCAGAATGGACCCCTCCTTGTTATCCTTCTGGTGGCAGGCTAAAACCTTTTTATTCAGGCAGATGTCAATACAGAAAGTTTTAAAACAGTGTGCTGGGAGTGCTGTACTAGTTTAATTTTAATTTTTTTAAAATATTTTTTAAAGCTGTTTTAATTCATTAACAGTTTAATTCTGTTTTAATTTGCACTGTTTGTATGTTTTTGAATTGCATTGTTTTGAAGTGTGAGCTGCTTTGATGCCCAATTTTAGGAAAAAAGCAAGATAGAAATAAGTATTATAAATACGACAATGACAATAATAGTTAATCTTCCCATTTCATCTGTTCCTCCTTTTCCCAGTTTCTAGGGAATGAGCCAACAATGGAAACTGGAGATGATTATGGAAAGAAAGAAATGCTCCTTCTTTCCAGATATGATTCCAAGCTCTTTTCTAGCATCCCTTACCTTTAGGCAGGGAGCTGTCAGAGTTCAGACAGCCAAGCAGAACTTAGAATGTCATTCTAACATTCCCCCACATTCCCCCATCAAATGTGTCCAAAGAAGTAACTTTTTTTTTTTTTTTTGCAAGGAAAGTTAGGCTGTTTTTCCTGTAGTCAGCATAACATGTAGCACAGGTCTTAAGACCTAGATGAGTATGTAACACATTGCATTGCAGCAAACATCTAATATTTACACCTTATTTCATTGAATTTGTTCAATGTCTTTTATTCATTCTTAGAGAAAGACTTCAGTTACAGAGCAGGAGACTCTGAGAACTCCATTGCGGCACGGACGAGACGTCTCCTTCCTCAGCTCCCTCCTGGAGACAAATCTGAAAGCCCAACACCAACCATATTAATTTGTCAGGAGCCTTATCCAGAAACATCCCTGAGAAATGCTGACAATGACCAAGAGGCAGAAATGTACATAGATCCTGCCAGTCGGCTGTTGATTCAGGAAGATTTGGATCCCGATAGCCTCAGTGATGCAAGCAAATCTGATGATGGCTTTGGCTTGGAAAAAGGCAGGAAAGGCCAAGATGGCACCAAAATTTCAGAACAGGCAAGAGCTGAAAATGCAAAAACCAAAAATCGTCAGCACATGGTGCCAAAACTTTCAGGGCTGAGAGCATCAAGTGATCCATTGTCAACGTCCTTCTATATTGGTGACGAGGAAGAGGAGGTGGGCATTCCTTCAAAGCTTCCTTCCAGCCCCTCTCCTTCTCGGATGGACAAAGAGGAGGCTTCTTTCAAAGGTGGAAAGCCGGCCGTCAAAGGGGTTAACAATACCTACATTAGCTCAAATGGTAAAATGGTGATTTCACTACACCAAGGTCTTCCACTTCCACAGCAGGAAGTTGCAGCTACAAAAGAAGTATCTTCTTTTGTTCGGCAGGAAAGCTTTACCAAAGAGAAATCGAGCAGCAACGTTCCTCAGAACAGGTTACCGCATATCTCAAGTCACCCTCTGCTTAAAGACCTCGAAGCTGCACGTGCAAATCGTATGGATTATAACCCAGACACCCATCTTCTCCTTAAAGACACTGAAACTGCTCTGGCAGCATTGGAAGCCAAAATCCTCTGCCAGAATCACCAGCTTGATGCTCCGGAAAATACTTTAGGCCAGTTAGAAGATTCATTATCTGGAGAATCAGATGTGGACACAGCCAGTACCGTGAGCTTGGTGAGTGGAAAAAACCTGCCAAGCCACCCACCAAAGCGTAAACCTGTGACCACCTTGCAAAAAGAAAAGTCTTCTTCTGCACCCTCTGTCCAAGACCAGAGTGTTCAACCGAGCGCACGTGAAAGGCTATCCGAGAAACGGAAGACTTTGCCACCTGAGACAGGAAACAAAGGTGAGAATGCAAAACGTTTCCAAGTAAAACGTAGCACAGGGACGAGTGGGTCTCTGGATTATACAGACGATGAACGGAGTGGGAGTCTCCCGTATTCACCAGCGAGTGAAATAGCTTCCTCTGACCAAGAGCAAACCACTTCGAGGCCAATCTCCAGAAAGAAGCCTTTCTCACAGTCCACCAAAGAAGAGCACAGCAAAGTGACGCCAACAGTGCAAAAGATTCAACAAGTCCTCACTCGGTCAAACAGTTTATCTACTCCAAGGCCCACGAGGGCCTCAAAACTTCGCCGTGCCCGGTTAGGAGATACCTCAGATAATGAGAGCGCCGATACAGAGAAAGCAGTGTCTCATCACGAGGGAACAGGAGCGTCTTCCAAACAAGCTGTAGAGACCAAGAAATTGTCGAGGCTGGACATCCTTGCCATGCCAAGGAAACGGGCTGGGTCTTTCACTGTACCAAGTGACTCTGAAAGTGCACCTCCAAGACCAACGTTCTCTGGGCGCAGTGCAGAGTCGTACTATTCCACCCGAAAACCTCCTGTTTCAGAAGCCAGAAATGCTGCTAGGAAAACAGCAGCAACAGTAACTGCTTCAAAGCAGCCCTTCAGCAGAACGCGCTCAAGCAGTGTCAAGTACTCTTCTTCTTCCAGTAAGTAGCTGTGTGTGTCTTCCTTTAAATGGCTTATAATTAGGATTTTCCAAAAATTCTCAATTTAGAAAAAAAAAAAAGTGAAGGAATTATTTGGAGATGAATCCTTAGACTTCCCTACTATTTTATATTAAACTCTGAATTTGTATAATCCAAAGATAATTCTCTTTTCCCTTGCTTTGTATCTCATGGAGAGTTATCAGTTGCTGTTATAATGCAATCTCCACATTCAGAAGCGTTGACAGCCATCCTCTGTCCCCAGTATTTTGAACTCTCCAGGATGCTCATTAGTCTCAGGTCTCCTCGATGCTCTTGACTCAAATTGCTTTGCAGTTTCTGAATATGCAGAGCTTCTTATATTTGGGTCACCTATGATGAATAAAGATCTTCTTTAGGCATGCTAAATGTCAACAACTTTATGCTGTCATGATACTTCATTTCCCTATGAAAGAGGCATGTTGGGAATGCACACCTGGTTTTAAAAGAGAAATTATTGGGGGGGGGTGCCATCAATGTAGCAGCAAATTTGGCAGTAGTAGTGATGAGAGGATTGATGGAGGACTCAAATACAAATAGCATCGGGCTAGTTCCCATCCCCTATGTGTTAGCTATCTCAGTCTAGAGGGAAACTTCATTCTGCAGTGTATTCTAGGAGCTTGCTAATTCTGGAATATTTAGCCATCACTTGGAAAAGTTATTTTTGGACTACAACTCCCATATCCTTGGCTGGGAGATTTTGGGAGTTAGAGTCCAAAAGTGACATCCAAGCTTGGCTCTCAGCACAAACTAAAACTGAGAGTGTGGGAAGCTGCTGTGATCTGATGCACTCTAGAGGGAGAGCTTGGGAAGTACAATTCCTTATCAGTCACTGCCTTTTGTTTTACAAGGTTTAAAATGTTACCTGTTTGAAATAATATCATGTAAAAGTATCATGTATTTTGAGCTTGTTTTCTGCTGTCTCAGGGATTAGAACACAAACCAGTGGGTTCAAATTAGAGAAAAGAGATTCTACCTATATATTAAGAACAAATTCTTGAATATAAGAACTGTTCAATGGTGGAATAGAATGCTTCAGAAGATAGTTGATTCTCCATCTTTGCATTCATGTATATGCCTTCAAATCACATCTTGTCTTAATAGTGACCCCCTGAATTTCATAGAGTTTTTTAAGGCAAGGAATATGACGTGGTTGTGCCAGTTTCTTTCTCTGAAATATAGCCTACAGCACCTGGTATTCTTTGATGGCTGCTCATCCAAGTTCTAAACCAGGACTGACTCTGCTTAGCTTCCAAAATCAGAGAGGATCTGGTGCCTTTAGGGTATTTAGGCCACCTTTAGAGGTATTTAAACAGAATTTGGATGGCCCTCTTTGGGCAGTGGTTTAATTGTGTATTCCTGCACAGCAAACCACTGGACTAGATGACCTTTGCAGTCCCCTCTAACTCTATGATTCTGTGACCCTATGATTCTGTAAATCAGGAGCCTGGAAAAATTACTTTTTTGGACTACGACTGCTATAGTTCCTCAACCAGAATGGCCACTGGCCATGCTGGCTGGGATAATTTAGGGGCTGTAGTATGAAGAAGTAATTTTCTTTGGCTTAGTGCCAAACACCCAAATGATTTAAAATGTGTGGATGGCATATAAATTAATGGCACCATCTAATAACAATATGAAGGGGACAGTGGGGCATATTGTGAACAGTGCAACCCCCTGCTGATTGAGTTATCATGCATTTTGCAATTCAGCACTTGAATTATGATTGGCAATGTTCTGAGTCTCATTTTTCCTGAGATTCTCCACTCTAAAGACCATTCCGCACTGCACTCTTATAGCATGATTATTCCACTTTCAACGTCCTATGGAATCCTGGGGTTGGCAGCTTAGGGAGGGGCCAACTGAAAGTGGAATAATCGTGCTACAAGAGTGTAGTGCGGAAATGGCCTAAGTTTGCCTACTTGTCATTTCAAATGAATTGGTTTTGTCTTCCGTTGCTTTGTTGTAACAACTAACAGGTGTTAGTGGAGAATTAACTTGGGAATTCTTACTGAACAGTGTATTATTAACATAACTAACATCACTAATTGCTTTGTAAGGGTTGTGGATCTTGTGGTTAATAGGCTCTGCTTCATAGGGTAGATAATGTATCCCTTATCAGCCCCCACTAATGATGCATACAATCATGTCTTTGCTTTTGTGAATAAATGGGCAAAAACAAAAGGGCTGGAGAGAGTATCATGAGTAAGTTTAAATACATCCCTGTTCCTATCAAGGGTACCTTATAGGACCTTTTATGAAATTGTTATATTCTGATCGTATACAATAGCTTTAGTGCTGAAACTGAGAAAGGGGGCCCATTCACACTACACAACTATAGTGCTATCATTCTACTTTAACTGCTGTGACAACATACCATGGAATCCTGGGATCGGCAGGTTGTTGTTGTTGTTGCATGCCTTCAAGTCATTTCCAACTTATGGCAACTCTGAGACAAACCTATCAGGAGGTTTTCTTGGGCTGAGAGTGTGTGAGGCACTCAAGGTCATCCAGTGGCTTTCCATGGCCAAGTGAGGAATTGAAGCCTGGTCTCCAGGGCCGTAGTCCAAAACTCAAGCCCCTGTGCCATGCTGGTTCTCATTGGCACTTTAAGAAGGGTTATTTAGATTTATCAGCCAGAGAACTCTAGTCCCTCACCAGATTACAGACCCCAGGATTCAACTGAATGGAATCATGGGAATTAAAGTGGAATAATAGTACTATGATTGTGTAGTGTGAATAGGCCCAGGATCTTTTGTGGGTTCGAAAAAAGGAACAGTCCAGGGAAACTTCTTTGTGCCCTTGACCACCAGGGATGTCTGGTTTAGGGCATAAGGGATGTAATGCCTGTTTAACTGTATAGCAAAATGTGAAGGCTGCAGGGCAGTGTGGGATCTTCTGGATGTAAGTATGGTGAACTGCCCCATTTATATAATATGAGTGACTGCCAAAATGGGGCCATCATTCTGGTTGACATTTTCTTTCTTGCTCATAGAGCTTGTTTACACAATCTTGAGATAAGCGAACCTGTCCCCTCCATTATTTGTTAAATGGTCTTTATCGGTGGATAAAGTAAGGAAGGAGAGTCCTAGATAATGATGGGGCTCCCAACTTATCTTGAAGTAAATAACCGCATAATGATGATTTAACATGGCTTCTGTGGCATTTGACACATGAAGGAATTTAGAGAAGGAGCCAGCTGAGCACCTGCTCTTCATGCACAAGGTCCCAGTTACAATCCTGATACAAGATCCTCACCTATAACCTTCTTGTCACATTACTCTTGAGCCAACCATAAAGTCTGAGCATTGCTGGATTAAAGACCAGGCTGTTTAATTAAATGCCTCTTAAAAGCTTGGGGCTCTTCTGAATGTGTAAACAAGCCACCTCTTTCTGCTCTCCTGCTCATCTCTGAAGCACTTACCTTTGTTTGGAACCAAATCTGTCTGAATTGAAAATTTGCTAAGGAAAACACCTGGAAGTCTAACCTGCTCTGTTGTTTCCCCTGGGGCCTTCCGTGCATGGTTGAAATTAAGGACCATGTCACCATGTTAGAAAATTCCTGCAAATGGGAATTTCTTTCATTTCATAGGCATGAATGGAAGGAAATAGCTGTGTGGCTTCAATACAGGAAACAGCGCAAGATTCACACAGAGTGCCTTCCTCATGTCTGTGTTTAATTTGTGGGAGAAGCCACCATTCTCAATCATATACCCTTTTATAACCATGAAAACAATATTCTGCCAGTCTCTTATGTTAAACTGTGGGAAGAGAGGACAGAAATAGATAACCATTTTACCATATGTTTCTTCTCACTTCTGCACTTGGTGAAAAATAAATAAATAAGTGGTAAATTCTCAGTACTGTAGTGAGTTGGAATAGATTAGTGCATAAAATGATGACCAAAAGGCAACAATGGTAGCTCTCTTGGTTTGATTGTAGCTTGTTTGTTGGTATCTTCCTGTACTTACTTGGGCTTTACCAATGGGAAAGGTTCATGAACAATTGAGGAGGTGAAGGCCCAAGCTGTGGAGACTGCCCTCAATGTCATGTGTTCTGTGGGCCCACTCCACAAGTCCCACACTAGGGGTGGTGAATATATGATCCTCCAGATGTTGCTGGATTGAAATGCCTGTGGTATCTCACCACAGACTATGGGAGTTCCAGATCAATAACGTTTAGGACAAGGTGAGCAAAGTGAGCCCCATAGGGTTGTACTCACCTCATAAGGTTGTTTTTATGGTCTCGGCTTCCGCAGACTAATCTTCTTCTGCAACCCCACTTCCTCCCGACAAATTGCATCTTTCTGGAAGTGGTGATTTTCCGTTTAAATAGAGCTGCAAAGATAACACTGTTTGACATTAAAAATTGTTCATACTGAGAAGTAGACCTCCATGTTTCTTGTGGGTGAATTTGAGAGTTCATACCGCCAATTAGAGGATCCTAAGACAGATGATTAGCCCCAGATCTGCCACTGTTGCCCACCTTTGATCTAGAGCAGTAGTTCTCAGATTTTGGGCCTCTCTGTGTTTTGGACTTCAACTCTCAGAATCACTAGGCATTGATTAAGCTGCTGGGATGTGTGTATGTCTCAGAGCTGAAGTCCCAAGCACCTGGAAGACAAAGGTTTGAAAACCACTGATCCAGAGGACTGCATATTCCACACCCTGCTCTATACTTTATAAAGATATATGAAGGGTGAAGCCACTGTATTCTTACAGTTCCTGTTACTATTTATTATCTTTAATTATATCCTGCCTTTTCCTCAAAATTAGGACTCAAAGTGGCTTGTACATTAAAAAAATTACAATTTAAAACATGCAAAATTCAACATTAAAACTGAATTGAACTGTCAGCTATATTAAAAACACATATTTTTTTTAAAATTTTTTAAAATATTTGAACCATATGATTTAAAAATGATATCACTGTTACAATCCCTTCCTTAAAAGCCTTCCATTCTAAAATCCTGTCTGAAAGAAAATGTATTTGCCTGCTGACAGAAGGAGAACAAGGAAGGGGCCATTCTGGCCTTCCTAGGGAGGGAGTTCCAAAGTCTAGAAGCAGCTGTAGAAAAGGCCCTCTTGGGTGTTCCCATCAACTGTACCTGTGAAGGTGGTGGGACTAAGAGAAGGGTCTCTTCTGTGAATCTCAGGGTCTAGGTGGGCTCATATGAGGAGATAGGGTCTGTCAGATAGCCTAGACCTAAACTGTGTAGGGCTTTATAAATCTGGGAACCAGTGGAGCTGTTGGAGCAAGGGAGTTGTTTGATTCCTTTAACTATATAAGCTCCTACACACAATTGGGAGCTTGAGAGACATAGCAAAATGGGCACATGATGCCAGCAACAGAACCATATGGCATAATCTTGCTTTTTGTAAGGCATATAGATAGTAGGCATCTTAAGAGAACTCTTCTCAAGCAGTAATGAAGATGTTATGATTTTTCAGGTGCAGATGTGTGTTGAAATATATGAAATATATTTGAAATATATGAAATATATGATGAAGGGAACATCTGTATCCACCCATAGTTGAAACAAGAACTGTTTAAATTTTTATCCATCCAAAATCCTTGCTACTCTTCTCTTATGCACAGAAGTTTTCTAGCCCCTTCTCTCCTCCTTGGGCTGTTTTGTATTAGCGTTTGATTTCTTCCTCCTTTTAAGAAGCTGGTTTGAAAGTCTTTCCTCTGCTTTTTCTTCTTCTTCACCTGCCATCTGAAACCAATTCATTTTTTATAAGCTTCAAGGCGGCGACAGCAGGGCTCAGATTATACTTCCACTTCCGAGGAGGAGTACGGCTCAAACCAGAGCTCTCCTAAACACAAACGCTCCCATACTTCAACAGCCACCCAGACGCCCAGGGCCCGAGCCTCCGGGTTGAATAAGCAGAAGCTCAACAACAGCAGAGAAACGGAAGATGAAGATTTTGATGAACATGATCCCTACAACTTCATGGCTCAGACGGCAGAGATCGCAGAAATAGCCAGGTAGGAGGGAGTTTTGAGCAGTGAGTCAAGCTGTGGGTAAGTGGCAGACGTGGAGAAAATATTTTTGATTGATTGATAGATTGCATTTATATGCTGTTTTTCTCTCAGAATGGGACCCATGGTGGTTTCCAGAACAGTTAAAAAGATTTCCGAGGCTATTTCCTACTAAAAATATGAAGCTCTCCTGCTCACACATTCAAAGCCTGCTTGAGCAGAAATGGTTTTGCTTGAAGGCTCGGAGAGAGCAGGGAAGGGGCCAGCTTGGTCTCCCATGGAAGAGAGTTCCAGGGACCACTGAGAAAGCCCTCTCCTGTGTCCTCACCAAGCGAGCCTGGATGGTAGTGGGACCAAGAGAAAGCAAATCTTAAAATTCTGACAGGTCCATAAAGGGATGAAGGGAAAACGATATAGTTGTGTGCCATTAAAAGAAGCAGTGTGATGGGACTTTCACCCCAGGAGCAGCTCTCTGAAGTAAAAGAAGGGGCAGGAAAAGATGAGAAAGGGGGGTAGGAAGAGAAGAACAGACTTTCTTGTGTATTTTAGGTAAGCTTCCGAAGATAAAATGGAAAGAGGGAGCAGGAAGACAGGAGGCCATGTGGAGCCATTTTGGTGCATGGAGTATGGCTCCAAGCAGTATTCAGTACACTTGACCTAATAAATAATACAATAATACTTGGCAACATATTTCAGTGGTCTGACTCAGTACAAGGCAGCCTCATTTCCTAAAACCAATTTAAGGTTATTTACTGAGATCATGCTAAATTCTCTGGAACACTATAAGAACATCAAATTGCATCATCGTCATCATTGTCATCATCATCATCATCATCATCATCACCACCACCACCACCACCACCACCACCATTATTTATACATTTCCTTTTAAAAATAATATATATCAGAAATGTTTGGAGTTTGTGTTGTAATGAAAGTAAGGCTGAAAGTGCTGCATGACGAAATCTTGCAGTTGTAGTTGAGGAAATCAGACAATTGGATTATTCCGTGAAGACAGTGGCATTGTATGCTTGATAATGGCACAGCTGGGCACTTAAGGATTGGCAGCTTTTTAGGAATTTAAGTATTACATTGTGCTTGGTGTTCTGTAAAAACATGCAACTTGAGAAACCAGCTCATACCTAGCACTGTGTCCGTTGTTCTTCGATTTCTCACACCCCCACTGCCCTATGTTTGAAAAAGACTTTTCCATTTAAAGAATGGTGTATGCTAAAAGGTTAAAGATATTTTGCATCCCACCGGGTGCAATCAAAGGAAATGAAAAAAAGCAGTACTGTTTTGTAAAAGAAATCAGTGTTACCACAAGCACTTAAAGGCTTGCACAGGCTAAAGCTGGATGCCTGCCTAGAATTCTTCTGGCTTTGGGATACCAAGTGCTCTCTGTTCAGTTGTGGGGGAAGCCCACCCTATAATTGCAGTTTTAGTCTTCCACCTCTGCTGCTGTAGTTTCTGAATCCACAGGGAAGCACAGTCTAGAATAGCAAGCAAGACTTCAAAGGGAAAAAGAAATCTCGCCCCTTGTTTATGTTGGGCTTAGTCATGTAATTGAGGCACTAGAAAAAAACTGATGCAATGCTAGACAAACCTCAATTAGTCATACAGTTCTAAATACTGGTTCAGTCATGTGTGTGTCCATGCGTGCATGCATGTACCTTTTTGTTTCCGAGGAAACAGTTGAAAAATATTTTGGTTACTTTTTGGGTAGAATCATGGTCATTGCATAAAATGTAGGGCTTCAGATTAGATCACTAGGTAGTATATTAATCAACTAAAGGTGAGAGTTGATTAGCCCTTATGCCACTAGAGGGGGAAAGGTATAGATTTAGTGAGTTCTATAATATCTTTTGACCCTATAAGATTTCTGTGTGTAGTAAAGATTGGGGTCAGAGTTATGGTTATTCTTAGGGTCAAGGTCAGGCTATAATGTTCAGTTCTTAGATTTCCTGAGAATTACAGACTTCCCGGTATGGGGCCAACCTGCAGACATCCACAATATGTTGCTTCTGTTTCCCAGTGTCGTGGTTCACCAAAAAGGGAATGGGCTTTTTTCCCCTTTCTTACAAAAAAAGTATCTCATTAGCAAAAGCAAAAGATTGTTGGGGACATTTTTTGTTCCAACTGTTTCTGGTTTGGAAAAAGAAATGGAAAAAAAAAGAAGCTTATCTTAACTTATCTTACCTTATTTTATTTGTATGCTGCCTTTCTCTTAAAGTGGGACCCAAGGTGGCTTCCAAATCAATTTAAAAACCTTAGTAAAACATTTAAAACAATTAAGAACATTAAAAAAACACATACAATTATAACAACATACACAGTTTTTAAAAATATTTTGATAAATTAAAGGCCCACCTGCTTACATAATAAAAGCCTGCTTAAATAAGAATGTTTTTGCCTGCCAGCAAAAGGAGAGCAAGGAAGGGGCTGGCCTAGGCCTTTTCTGCATTATGATGCTGTTCTGCATTGTCGTGCTGCAGTCACAGGTCCAGAAGGGAGTGCGCCAGCAATGCTCCCCTCCACACCTGTGTGCTCCATGTGGAAGGGAGCACAATGGCACCACCTCTTCCGTCTACAGCCAGGCACTTTCCATTGTTATGCTATGGAAGGAAGCATCACCCTTTCTCTTCTGTGGCTTCCACATGGCTAGGAGTGGTTGCAGGTGCAAAACGGATTTTTTCTGTTTCGCAAAAATTGTGCAAACGCAATGCTTGAGGATGAGATGGCATCAGGCCAGCAGTTATGTCATATGGAAGCATGACCTGCTGACCATGCCATCTTGTCCCAGAAGCAGCATAACCCCATCGTGCAGAAATGGCCTTAGGAAGGGAGGAAGTTCAAGAGGGTGGGAGCAACCACTGAGAAGACTCTCTCCCATGTCCTCACCAGGTGGGACTGGGACAGTACTGGGATTGAAAGAAAGCCTTCCCTTGCAGGTCTTAGGGCTCTGGTAGGTTCATATGATAGGGCAAAAAGCTGAATTGGGGGGGGGTCAGTTTTTGAGGTGAAAGCACTGCAGAATTCCTACATAGTAAATCTACTTCTGTGTGGATTTGGAAAGGAAATGTGACTCTTGTTTAAAATATTTTGCCCTGGTGCTGAAGGGTTACTTCGCAAGAGTGCGAGCAAAAGTTTTAGTCAGCAAGGGACAATTTTCATCACTGAAGCAGAAAACTAAGAGTGTATTGGTTTAATTTTAAACAATCTTATATTACTTGTATTATCTCAAAATAAACCAGGTTTTTTTTTAAAAAAAGCAAACAATAAAGGTACTTTTGAACAATGAATGGCAGTTTTTCTTTACCAGGCTAAAGAGCAAGTTAATTTGCAATTGGCCAAACAGGGATCCATATTGGGAAATGCAAATGTATTGACAAGCAATTTATTAGTTGTTTAAAAACAATGAAGGTAAATAATCAACTAAAAATCATTCCATTTCATCCTCATTAAAACAGAGTCAAGTTTTGGCAAACCCGCAGAAGTGGACTTTAAAAACAAAAGCCAGAACATTCTAAATGGCATCATACAGAGTTCATGAGGATTAAATTTACATGTTCAGGCTTGTTCTGTCACATTGATGAGGTACTGACCAAAGCAGATGAAGTAAGGTGATAGGCAACAGGCTTTGCATGTGAGCAGGTGGGAGAAGCCAGAGCTATGATCTCTTCATCTCTTACTTTAACAGGAAAAGTAGAATGTGAGGTCATAACTCAGAGAGTTCAGTGTCCTAGGTTCAAATGTGTACTATATTCCAAAAGAATTGCTGATAGTAGGATTGGGTCAGACAGCTCCCTGAAGCTTTGGAAAGCTGTAGTCAGCTGGAGTATACTGTACTAGTTAGATGTGAAATAGAGATGCTAATATTTGACTATTTCATCATGGCAAGAGAGGACTAATAATTTATACAGTTTTCTCCCTGATGCTGAGAAAACAAATATTTCTGTACATATATCACCCCAAAGTATTCTGGGAAATTATTCTACCCAGAACTGTTTTTTTGCCTGAGAACTGTGGAGTTTGGAAAACAAAAATCCTGTTTCCAGATGGCTACATATGTCTAAAGGACAGCAATGTTATAACATAAGTATTACACAACAGAAAAACTTGCTCAGAAAACAGCAAGGTGGCACAACAAAATCATGTGGCTATTTTTTGTGCAAGGTTGTTGGGTTTGGGGCAAGAATTTGCTCATGTAAGATTTTTCCTGTACAGTATTGCTATTTTTTGTACAAGATTGCCACTGGGTTCATGAATGCTGGTTAAGTGTACAATGAAGGAGTACACAATGTTCTTTCAATGATTTTTTTTAACTGGTCATTGTTATAGATAGAATTAATGTATGGACTAAGCTCCTGTGATACACAGCCAGACGTTCATCAGCCCTCAAGTTATTCATGCTGTTTTTTCCAGGTTGAGCCAGACCTTGGTGAAAGACGTTGCAATTCTTGCCCGGGAGATTCATGATGTTGCTGGAGATGGAGATTCCCAGAGTTCTTCGGGAACAGGACCAAGCACCTCCCAGAGTTCTGTGCCTAACACCCCTGCTTCTACTATATCAGCAAGGGAAGAGGTAAGATGACTGCTTAAGATGAGCGCAGGCAAAATGGAGAGGCAAAAGAAGGTGTTCTTGGCTCACACATTCTCAAATACTTTACTCTTACTCAGGCCTTGTGGATTTAGAACTTCTACCTACCTTCCCCTTAACTATTTTTTCTGCTTGGTAGGGAGAAACTTTTGTCACTCTGTCAGGCCTTCCCAATTCAGTGAAACCAATTTTAGGTGATCATCCTTGTCTCATGGTGACACAGAAATAAGAGCAGAAATGGAGTTCTTACTGAAAGCTGTTGTGCTGCATTGAGTTTTCCCCATAACATTTAGTTATCAAAACTCACGAAATGACATTGGTACATTGCACATTTCAGCAGATTTTTCCATCAGCAACCAATAATGTGAAGCAAGAGCAGAGAATGTGGTAAATGAAAGATGATGCTGAACAAAGATTTGCTGCTGACAATATTAACCTCATACCTATACTCCCTCTTGCCTGCCTGCGTGATTTCTGAAGTGTGTGACTTGACATCATCACATTGTGTATTTCTCAATTTCTGTACCATGTGACTAGAAATTGTTTGATGGCTGCAATGGGGTGGGGAAAATGCACAAGGTGATGAGGTCACTTCTGATTTCCCTCTAGGTTATATATTCAGTTTCTTCTTCAGCATCTCATCCATCAAAATTCTGAGGTGAGATGTTGGAAATATGCTGTATTCTGGTTTAGTTCTCTTCCCACTAAAATTAAAGTTTTCATCCAGAGATTATAAATTGATCTTTTGCCCAACCCCTCATCCTTCAGTAACTGGATAGAATAGCCTTTTTTTTTCAGTTTTTCTTCTTCATCTTAATTACATTTGCAGATTAGATTTGCAACTCTTTTCATTTCAGTTAAGATTGCAGTGACATCATCTTCCTCCCAGATGGACTGATAGTTCTTCCGATCAGCATTCATGTAGCAGTGTTAAATCCACACAAACTTTATGTGTAGGGGTGTGAACAATACTTATTAGCATTCATATCCTTGGTGGAAAAGAAATGTCTCAACACTTAAGACACCCTGATAAGAAAAAGGTGACCAGCTGTGATATTCTGTACACTTTGGGATGTTGTGGAGAATTAACACAATCTCTGCCATCATTTGCCTACAAAGAAAATGTGTTTGGGATAAGAAAACATTTCTTTTGTGCAAAATAACTCTGATTCCTGCACATTTTTTAAAATAAAAGAACATGCAGGAAAGTCACATGCAGTTTTTCTGTGCAGGAATCTGCATTTGTGCAAATTGTGTGAAGTTTCTGCAGTTTCTGCAACTTTATGCAATTTGTGGTAATACATATATTGTCCTCCCTCCACATTCCACATTTGACCTTTGCGAATTTGATTATTCACAAGGCATGTGTTTGCCTCCCCCCATTCCCTTGCATTCCTCACCCCAGGCTTGCCAGGCTTATGTTTAAAATGGACTTTTTTTTTTCCTTTTTGGGAGAGCAAAGCCCCCTTCTACTGCTGGAGGCATATCCTCTCTGCCATGTGGCTGCACTTTCTGCTGTGTAATGGCTGCTGCTTGGTCAGGTGCTCTCTTTGCTCCCACCTCTCCTTTCCCAAGGTGGCTGCCAGAAGTAGCTGGAATGCCAGAAGACCAGACTGAGGGGAAAGTATCCGCAAGCCCTTTACTTTGTCCTCCTCCCATCAATGCTGGGATGAGAAGCAAAGGAATAAGAGAGGGGAGCGCTGGAGAGGAACTGCAAAGGGGGAAGTTATTCATGGTTTTTCCAGTTTCATGTGGGTTCTGCACCCTGAACCCTCATGAATGTGGAGGGGTTACTGTGTTTTTGCATAAAACAATGCCACCAAGTTTTCATGTGTGTGTTTTCTGCACAAAAACAGAGACTGCAAAGTTTGGAGTTTATCACTGTAATTTGGAAATGACTTGAAGGCACATAAAAGTAACGCTTTCTTTTCGGACCTTTATCCAACCTAGATTTAGCACGTTATTACAAGTCATCTTGTGCCACACTCCCTTTAAATGCTTTTGCTGTCTTTTCTCTATGGATTTAGTAAATTTTATCTAGCCCAGTACTATTGACTGGGATGGGGTGAATGTGGGTTTAATGATCTAGTTTGCCAGCAGAAAATAGATAACATTGGGGTTAAATTACATACTTGCAGGTCTTGTTTGGAGCTGCCAAATAATGATTTCCCCTCTTATCTCTCAGTTTCACATGGACTTTTTATTTCCTGTAAGTAAAATATTAATAGATTTACACCCCTATCAAAGACATAGATTAGGATAGAGATAGAAGCTTCTTTGTTTATGTGTGTAATGTGGTACATTGTACACATGCAAATTCCTTTCCCCCACCCAAAATCTGGATGAAATATCAAATGCCTGTAGATGAAAATGAAATGTTTTAACACCTGCTGTTGTAAAACTATCTAACCTGATTATGTTTGTATAGATAAGGGGTTCTTGGTGTTCTGGAAAGGCTATAAGGAGATAATTGGGGTTAAAAGGCCTCAGTAGAAATGTCTGTTGAAATATGATTACACTAAGTTAGACAGGTAAATAAAAACATAATAATTTAAAGCAGGGCTAGGCAAATAGCAGCCAACAGCCTCTGTACCTCACTTTTGTGGCCCCTGAAGCCCCCGACTAGTTCCTCAAAGCCCCTCCTCCAAGATTTCAATTTAAAGAAAATTTCTGGCATGATTTTCAGGCAATCTTTGATTTAAACCCACTTAGAAAGCCCCCCCCAAACATGCAGAAATACCCACCTCATTCCCATGAGTACCTTAAAACCCCGTACTATCTCTAAATACCCTCGTTTTTTTTCCTACAGTGCCTCTCAAAATAGCAGCTGGAAGAGACACCCCTTTTTTTCCCCTGTCACCATTTTTAAAAGGACTGAGAGGAAAACCAAAGTATTTGGGCTTGCTGGGGGGAGAGTGTGGGCCATAGAAGGGGCTGGAAGAGAACTGGCTTTTTGCCGTCCCCCCTGCAATTGCACACCAGTGTTTTAAAGGCTCCTTTAGTAGGCTGTGGATAAAACTTGGTCACTGCTGGCGTGGAGATGCTGAGAGTTATAGTCCGAAACAGTAACTTTTCTAAGCTTTGAATCTTGAATGGAAACCTCGTCTCTCAAGCATGTCTTTCTGCTTGCATCCTCTACATTGTCAGGGCATAAGCAAGAGAGGTGTGGAGGAAGGAACAGCCTGAGATAGTCTATGATTGAGCCCTGGAAATCTCCCTCCTATAAACCTAATTGCTGCCAGGGCTTTACAGGCTAAGCCCCAACACTCAGGTAGCATCTGGCAGTGTTCTGTCAAAGGATTCTGAGGCTTAGTGTATGCTACCTAATTAGAATAGATTGATACTTCTTTAACTGATAATATTTATAATCAAGTTCAAGAGAGTAGTTGTGTATTCTCCAGAACTGCAGCACTCAAATGATCTAGCAGAGAATTATAAATATTCGGAGAATCATCACCAAACTTCAAAACCCGGGATTTCCATAACAGTTAAAGAGTTGTTCAAGTGCTGCAGCTATATAATGCAGAAGCATTCCTAGACTTCTGCTGCTTTTCAGTGGCACTTCTTTGTTTGTTTTTGCTAATGCAGGGCATCCTTTCTGCCCACCCTTGGTATTCAAATAAGTAAGTAAGTAAATAAATAAATAAATTCTGATTTAAATACAATCAAAATTATGTACCAGTTGTATTCTGCATGGAGAAAAGCCAACTTCTTTTACATAATGCTCTCTCTCTCTTTACCACAGTTATGTACCAAAGGGATAACTTATATATTTTCACAAATATTTAAGGCAGAGTTTTCCAAACTGTCTGTCATGACACGTTAGTGTGTCAGCTGCAGAATGTAGGTGTATTGCATGAACATAACAGGTGGAGGGGCTCCCTTCTGCTGCTGCCGTGGCAGGCCAGACCCAGGTGGAGGGGCTGCCTCTGCCACCACCTCAGTCTGAGGAAGACCCCAGCAAGGACGGTGGCAGCAGCAGTGAGCCAGGTCCAGGTGGAAAGACTGCCTCTCCTCCTGCTGCCACCACCCCAGTCTGAGGAAGACCCCAGTGAGGGTGACGGCGAGCCAGGCTCGGGTAGAGGGGCTGCCTCCATTTACTGAATTACTTACTGAATTAATGTGTTGTGAAACGGTGCATGTCTAAAAAGTGTATCAGCAACATGAAAAGTTTGGAAAGCTCTGATTTAAAAGAGTTCTTTATTAGTAAATATTAGCTTACCACAGTGCATGATGTCATAGAAGTGAGGGACCATGGATCACTAGTAGAGCACTAGCTTTCCATGTATGGTATGTCTGTTCCAGGTTCAGTTCCTAACATTTCTATGTAAAAAGATTTTGTGCATCAGGACTAGGAAAATATTGTGATGACTTCAGGCAACTACTGGAAGTCAGAGGAGATAGCTGTGGGCAGGATAGGCCCAGATCAGTATGAAGGATCTTTGTACATTTGTATGATGTGTTGGAACTTTCTGTGACAGCATTGCTACCTCTTTGATTTGCCTTTGCCCTTTTTGATGCCACTATTCTGTATGTTGCATTTTGGCTTCTTCTCCCTGTATATGTGGTGTCTGCAGATTTTCCTAATCTTACGATCAGCACTGATCTTTTTCTCTCTCTCTTTCTATTTTTTCCCCTTTCCCTTCCTGTTTTCAATACAGATTACTCATTCATCTTTGCGGGCAGCAATTTCATCTCAGGTGCATTTTCCATCCCACTAGTTCCAAGCATTTCACTGTATTTTTCTTTATTATGTTGATTGGTTTTAAGCTAAAGAACGTAATTTGTGTTTTTTAATGCTGTGGATCTGTATGATATCAGTATTTTCTGTTTTCTCACCTTTTCTTTTACACCTCTTTTTTAAAAGAAATTATTTTCCTGTGCTTTCGGATTATAAGTGCACATTTTTTTAAAGATCTTGTCACACTATACTTATTAAAAAACAAGTTTGAAAGGCTGATGCATAGGAAAGGAATTGGTTGGGAACTGATAGTTTCCCCTTGCTACAGCACCCATTTCTCTCATCAGTGACCTCCTGATGTTTGACTTAACGTTGGCATGGCATGTATGCATTTTGAACTCAATGCACTTATGACAGATGTAGGCATTTGTTAACCTTTGACTTTAGAGCTTTTCAGAATGCATTGTCAAATGGGGGTGGGGTGAGGCAGAAGGCAGGTCTTTATCTGTTAGCCTCCCCCTTAAAACAATATGCCCATCACCTTTTTTCCATGAGTGTCTGAACATTCAGGATATGTTCTGAATGGGAAATCTTTATGCATAAAGTCAGGACTGGGCCCCCTATTTTTCATATGTTTTTGTCTTGGGAAAGAGTAGCACCAAATCCTGAAAACAGGAAAAGCAGGAGCCAGCCAAGTTCACAACAGACAGACTCTCAGCCATTTGGTAGACAACACAAGGGACTCAGATTATGTACCAAACTTTATTGGAAGGTGTGTGTTCGTTGAGAGATTTCATAATGCCATAGTTTCAGGCTTTCCTTCATTCCAATAACATGAATTCCAAACATTTCTGATATATATATATTTTAAAAAGTCTGATATATATATATTTTAAAAAGTAACTCTATAATACTTACATGTTATTACAATACCCCAGAGTACTTAACATGATCTCAGTAAACTTACAATAACCTTAAATTTGTAGGAAATGAGGCTGCCTTGTACTGAGTCACAACATTGAGCTGTGTTGCCAAGTATGCTTGTATTATTTATGTGGTCAAGTGCATTTGATGTGCAGCAAAATGGCCTCAAATTATATACCCAAAGTTGCAGGGCTCTGTTTCTGGAGAGCAAGGCTGGCAACCACCCTTCCTGCTTACAAGACAGATATATATAAAGCTCACCTTAAATACTGTGAGAGGAGGGCCATATCTGAGTGACCCAGGCAAGATCTTAAATCTCCTGGGAGTCTGGAACTATCATGAGAACTCATCCTCTCAAGAAGCTTGGGACAGGCTTTATATAGGCTGCCTCATGAGAGCCAGAGTGGTGTAGTGGTTTGAATGTTGAACTGTGATCCTGGAGACCAGGGTTTGATTTCCTACTCGGCCATGGAAACCCACTAGGTGATCTTGGGCACATCACACACTCTCAGACCCAGAACACCCCATGGTAGATTTGACTTAGGGTTGCTGTAAGTCAGAAACAACTTGAAGGCACAGAACAACATGTGTACAGGCCAGCCCTCAACTGGGCTGGCAACAGAGAGGGCTGTCCCATATTGCTGTTTGAATAACCTGTCAACACTAGTGGTGCGGGACAGAGGACATGTTCTTTTCATCTAGGTCCAAATATTCTACCCTTGGGCAGCCCTGCATATAGTTGCATGTATGTAGCTTCCTCTACGCTGGTTTGGGGAAAGCCTCCAGATGTTGTTGGACCACAACTCTCATCAGGTCTAACCGGCATACTCAGTTGTGAGGGATGACGGGAGTTTCAAGCCAGCAACATCTTAAGGTTCACACATTCTTCACTCACTGCTCCACATAATCAGAAACATTACATAATTGGGATTCCTACTTGCTTTGAAAACCCTGTGGTCATGCAGCTACATGCACGTTGTCTTTTTGTTCATGCTCTCACTGAATATTCAGAGATTGGGGGACAAAGCCAAGTGGCACAATGAAGTTGCAGACAGGACACCGACCGAGTGTAGCCCCTTTTGCCTCACTTCATGTGTTCAGTGAATATGGGGAAGGGTGCTTTTGAAAAACTCAGTAGAGGACTAAGGATTATGTTTATTGGGCTTGTGCACATGGAAATGCTATGCTAATGTGCATACCACCTAGACATTTCATCAGGGACATGGGGGAATGGGAGAGGCACACACTGCTATGCTCATTTCATCATAACTGCTATTAACCCTTTCATATTGTCTTTACCCATTTCACTGACTGTGCATGTAGGACTGATGCACACAAACTAATGACCGTAATGGGGGAGTATTAACTGAGTAGTTTATTAAATCTAAGATTATGAGCAGAAATGTGCTGTTAGATACAATATTTTAACCAGAGAAAAACTTTTGGATTTTGGGGAAAAACTTTTGGATTTTAGAATGACTTAAAATGTCTGATTATGGTCAGAAATAGGATATAGGAATGCTACTGAAAATAGTTCCACCATAATGAATGCTTTGTTGGATTCTCCTCAACTCTGGCCCCATGTGATGTGATGTCACTGCAAAATACAACAGCCCACTGGTGTGAGGTATACAATGTAACACCAGTCCTGCAAGAACTACACTGGCTTCCAGGTTGCTTCCAAGCTCAATCCATGGTGCTCGTGTTGACCTACAAAGCCCTAAACAACTTGAGGTCAAGATATCTGAAAGACTGCTTGCTCCCATATATGCCTGCCAGAAATTTGAGATTGTCCTGTTACATGTACCAACACCTCATGAAGTTAGGTTGATGGGTGGTATACATAACAGGGGCTTTCTCTGGAGCAGCACCACAACTGTGGAACTCACTACCCAAGGAAGTTGGGCTGGGCAGCAGAACATTACTGTTCCACATGGCATTCAGTGTTTGAAACTGCTGTTTCAAAACTGGATTCTAGGATTGTTTTTAGACTGCTTTTAGGAGTTTTTAAAGAGTCGTTTAATGTGTTTTTAAATGTTTTTGTCTTTGTATTACTTTAAATGGTTTTTAAATATTCATCACCTCAGGAGCACTTGTGGGCTGGGAGGCAATAAAGAAATATGATTGATTGATTGATTGATTGATAGTGAGTTTTCCTGATTTCCTGCCAATTGCTGCAAGTGATGTTGAATTGAGTCAGGAAAGCATGCTGTGTGATGTTATTGTGTCAAAGAGTTTGTGTGCTTACACATTTCAAAAGTGAAAAGGAATAACTTCATATGGGGATACCATTTTCATCAGCATCAGCATGCTGTGCAAATTACGTAATTCCAGTAAGATTGGTATTTGAAGGGAATTTGGTACTTGGTTCTTTCTCTGAATGTGTATTTCCCCCCCTCTTTGTTATAAACTGGATATATTATCTATCTTACCATTTTTTTGTATGTTTCAAAGCTGGTCCAACACATACCAGAAGCAAGTCTGAACTTCCAGAAGGTGCCTCCCGGGTCAACAGGATTCCATGATTTTGACCAAAATATGAATGACAGTCGAGAGGAGGATCTCACAAGAAAAACAAGGATAAGAAACCGGGAAGAGGTGAGTTTATCTCGCTTTGATGGTTTGCAAGTATTACATGTATTTCAGGGTGTCCAAAATTTGTGTTTCTCTGCTTTCAGGAAAAAATAAAACAAAGCAAAGACCTTCAGGAGGGAAAATACCCCCTTCAAAATCTCTGTATGTTTCTGTAGGTAACTACCTTATCCTGAACCAGATTGTTGGGCCATCTAGCCCAGTATTGTGAACTGATTAGCAGGAGTTTTAGGCGGCATAGTGTCCAGATCAAGGGAAGCAGTGGTGCCACTCTATTCTGCTTGTCAGAGCTCACCTCAAATACCTGGTCTAGTTCTAGGCATCACAGTTCAATCTAACAAGCTGGACCGTGTCCAGAAAAGGGTAACCAATAGTCTTATCATACCAAGGTGTCATACCACCAGAACAATGGATTATTCGTGGTTCGGAATCAGTTCTATCCCATGACATTGTTGCTCACCAGCCCCTGTTTTGTTGTGATCTGTTTTAAATGTACCTTTTTAATGCTGTAAATCCGTTAATTACCAGCCTTCCTGCAATAATCCAGTTAGCTGTGGGAGTGCAGATTCCTCACAGTGCTTCCTTCTATACCTGATCCATTAGTGGGTGTGGTGTGGGTATTCCCAGGTTGACATTCCCTCAGAAGTACAGTGTAAAAATTAAAAAAAAATTAACGTGGACCAATCATGAAGTGTGGGATAGATAAAAGGACTTGGCAATGATGCTGTAATGCAGAGGAAAAAACAGTGCAAGTGATGTGACTAACCTGCTAATGAAAGGGTGTGATAGAGAATGTTAATAACCTGATACCATCATGGGAATGGCTATAGTGGGATTCCAACAGCACAATGTGGGACTAAGGTATGGTGTGATAAGGCTACAAGATGATCAAAGGTTTGGAAACCAAGCCTTATGAGAAATGACTTGGGGAGCTAGCTGTGTTTACTTGGAGAAGAGAAGACTGAGAAGTGACATTATATCCATCTTTAAATATCTGAAGAGATGTCATGTCAGGAGAAAGAGTGAGCTTGTTTTCTGCTGTTCCAGAAAGCAGCTCATGAGTTTATAGATTCAGATTACCAGAAAATAGGTTCCACTTAAACATTAGGAAGAACTTCTTTACTGTAAGAAATATTGGACAGTGGAATAGATGGCCTTAGTGAATGGTGGAATCTCCTCCTTTGGTGGTCTCTAAAGAGAGCTTAGATGAGCATCTTTCAGGAGTGTCTTAATCTGTGCATTCTTGCATGGCAGGGGCTGGCCTCGATGGTCCTTACAGTCGCTTCAAACTCTGAGATTCTAGTACTCTTTTTAAGCCCTACCTAGAATCTTCTTTAGTATTCCCAGATGATCTCCTATCTCAGTACTAAACCTGACCCTGCTTAACTTCCAAAATAAAAACCGTTCACTTGTTTTGTTTAGGATCATATGGTGGTAGTCCATCTCATGCCATTCTTTGGGTCCACTCTCTGGCCCTTATCAGATAAGCTTTTCATTCGGCAGCGAGGTACTACGAAAAAAACTCCTCTGTCTTCCAAAAAACCTCCTGTCTTCCCATGCATTGCACAAGTACAAGGCAGAAGTTTAGTTGAAATGCCATGGAAAAGTGTTGTGATCCTATGGTAGCAATATTTTAGATAAACACATTTCAGTTGAAAGAAGTGCTGCCATGATGGTTTGTTTATGATTGCGTTTCAGGTAATCTTTGACAACTTGATGCTAAATCCAGTGTCCCAGTTATCGCACACTATCCGGGAAAACACAGAGAACTTGGCAGAGAAAATGAAGTGAGTGGATGCCCTTAATCTAATCTGCACTGAGTTGTAGCTACCCATATTGTCACAGTTTGCCCTTTGGTCTTGTTCCAGAGGAGGAAGGGCTTGTCCAGGTCATTTTGCTACTTGAGAAAAAGGGCAAAATGGCATCTTCTCCATTCTGCATCCAGCAGCTCAAAGGACTGGCAGTTGAACCTTACTTCGGTGCTCAGAATGGGATAGGGTTCTCCATCACACCTGAAAAAGCAGGCTAGCTTGCAGGATGCAGGAGGAACTGCTAATACTGCTGCCTGAAGCATTTGCTTCACTCTGCCTAATGGTGGGGCTGTTCCTAAGAGAGAGTCAGTGATGAAATGAGCTTTTCATATGGGAGAGCTAAAAACATGTATAAATACTGGAATCTATTCAGTTATGAGAGAATCAGAAGGGTTGTTTCTTGGGACTAGAAGCTTTAGCATGCAATGCTAAGCATGCTTACTAAAAACAAGCCCCTCGAATTTGGTGGAGCTTACTTCAGGGGAGACGTAATCAGGATTGTATTGTAAATGGGAGGATTAATAGATAGAGTTTAAGGCAGTCATTGCCTGCCTGAATTTTAAATTATTAAAATACATTTTCTTGTAGGAAATACCTTCATATATCTTCATGTCTAGTATCCCAATGTTCAGCAAAAATATATCCCAGCTGATTACATATTTGAATTTGAAGTACATGATGGCTAGAGTATTTTTATAGGCAAGATAGGATATCCGTCTTGGTTATAAATACTAAAATTAACTGGTGAGGTTCAGTTTCATTCAGTTAAGGCCAAGAGTTAAAAACACAATTGCTTCTTTGTTTTTGAACCACTTCTGTTGTTGTTGTTGTCATGTGCCTTCAAGTTGTTTCTGACGTACATCAATCCTAAGATGAACCTGTCGTAGGGTTTTCTTGGCAGGATGGGGTTGTTCAGAGAGGGCTTGTCTTTTCCCTCCCCTGAGGTTGAGAGAGTGTGACATGCCCAAATATTAGTCCTCTGAAGTTCTAATCCAGCAGCCAAACCACTACACCCTTCTGGCTGTTGTTTTGGTGCATTATTTTCAAAGGCCACAAGAAGGGAAAATATTAACCAATTTCCCCCTTCTAACAACAGATGTTAGTTATGATTTTTTTTAGTAGTGAATTACCTTATATTTCCTTCACCCATATCAAAGCGATATCAAAGCGATATTTATTCATTTATTTATCTATCTATTTACTTCTGTTTTCCTGAGGTATGGATGCTTTCAAGGGTGGCTAACAGTACAGACAAATCAAACATTGAAATAGGAAACAATTAGATTAGAACGGCAGAGCGAACATAACAAGGCAACCTTAGCTACCTCTCAGAGTTGTTTTTGCTGTGGATTTCTGCACAGGCAAGAAACTGGAGTAAATGACCCTTGAGGTCTCTTCCAGCTCTGTAATTCTGTGATCCTCTAATTAAAACTATGGCAGCAGGTTAAAATAATTCAGCTAATTTTTTTTTTAAAAAAAATTCACTCCCTTGTATCAAAAAAGATATCCACGTAGTTATAGGACAGATCCCACAGATGATGGAGACAGTCCTAAATGGATACATCCCTAAATACATAATTCAGAAATCATTCTTAGTATCTCTTCCCCTATATTTTAATCTTTTAAAAATCCCCTTCAGTGCTATTGTTAGTGGAAATATGGGAAATAAATGAAAGAAATGTAGAAATAATAAGATCTCTTTCCAATTTTTTTTGCTTGTTTGCATTTCCATTATACATGGAAAAGTATTCCTTTGTTATCATACTTCCAACAAATACTATTTTTGTTGTTAGTCATTTTAGAAATTTGTGTTGGCAATAGATACCACCTATGTAACATCTTGTACAGTCCTCCCTCCACATTCAATAGGGTTAGGGGCACAGGACCCCCATGAAAGTGAAAAAACCGTGAATAACTCTAGGCCCTCCCAAACCATATTTAACACACACACACACAAAGTATGATTACCATATTCAACCCACTGTGGATTCCTTTGAAGCATCAGGGTTCCTTCATAAACCAGAAGTGGGTGGCTGGTGGGGCTTACTGCCACCTCCCCTGCTGCTCCACACTGTTTTGAATAGGGACTTACTAGCCTTGTTTGCCATTTTTCACTCTCACGAGGCTTGCAGTCCCTATTAAAAACAGCATAGGGCACTAGCAGAGTTGACAGAAAATAATCTGTGAATAATCAAATCTGCAAAAGTGAAACTCACAAATGTGGAGGGCTGACTGTAGTAGTTTTCTCTTAACAAGACAAATTATGATTTTAAGGGTCTGGAATAGTCCAAGGACTGAGTTGATTCAGCATAAAATATTTGGATTATAAACACTTGATAGGTCACTAGGAGTCTACATGATTGTAATAAAGAGAATACTGTATGTAAACACCTTATTACCTGATGGTGATACACTGTTTTAAAAAGAAAAAAAATATTTCTGGAATTTTAATTTTTATGCTTTGACAAAACAGTAACTTCTGTATGTTTTCATCAGAATTCTGTTCCAGAATAGTGAGCGGACATGGGAGGAGATGGAAGCCAAAATTAATTCTGAAAATGAAGTGCCAATTCTAAAGACCTCAAACAAGGTGCAGTATGTTTGTCCTAAAACATGTGCTGGGTGGTGTGCTTTTGAAAGAAGATGTTGTCAGTGTGAAATCCTTGACCTTATGTGCATAAATATTTCTGCAGAATTTCACTGAATTTAGGCAGTTTAATTTGAAATCAAAATTTGAAGAATTCTGGATTTTGGTTTGTTTCCTCTTATGCTTGTCTATTTTTGAAGGAGTTGTGTTGGGTAACTACAAAGAGTTTCAAAAATAAAAGTTTAATATCATAGAATTGTAGAGTTGGAAGAGACCACAAGGGCCATCAAGTCCAACTCCATTCTGCCATGCAGGAATACACCGTCAAAGTATTCCTGACAGATGGTCATCCAGTCTCTGTTTGAAAATCTCCAAAGAAGGAAACTCTACCACACTCCAAGGCACTGTTGACTTTTTATAAAATGTTCATAAACCTTTTAAATGGATCACAAAAACTCAGATTTAGAATCTGTGCTTTATTGTGCGTCTTTAGAAGAAAAAGCATTTTATTTGTTGAAATTTGAATAAAATTATTTTAAAAAAAGTTAAAGAAATATCATGTAACAGGTAAAGTAGAGATATATAGCAGGAACTAACAAACATAGATTATTAACATTTTATTGTGATACGAGATATAATAAATAGAGGATATCAATAATTGCAATCCAGAAAGGAAAAGAAGAACGAAAAACATTACATGTAAACATTGCAGAAATTGTTTTATTTGTTGAAATTCGACTAAAATTATTGAAAAAAAAGAGGAAAAAGCTGACCAATATAATATTTCATAAGAAAGAATAGAATTCACAAATGGTGAGGGATTTTTTTTCCTGAGTTGCTTTACTCTTCCAGTTACTTATCATATTGTTCTTTATTGCTAGGAAATAAGCTCAATTCTGAAGGAGCTACGCAGAGTCCAGAAACAACTTGAAGGTTTGTTATTTGCCTTATTTATTTGGGAGGAACAGTTCCCACACAAAAAAGCCCCAGAACCTGGAAACATAACCTTCTGGACTACAGATCCCTGACTTCTCCAGCTGGCAGGGCCAGGGGCCATGTCAGTTAGGGGATTCTGGGAGTTTGGTCTGAAAAAGTTAACGCTTCTAATTCCTGAAAATTCCTGCTGCTTAATGGCTGCCACTTCAAGTGAAGATTTTTGTGCGTAAATAACCATCACAGATTAGATACCTTAGACAGAGCATTCATATAGCTCACTGTAGCCCCAGTCGTGGTGGCATTGTTGTTATCTTTATTTATGTCCTGCTTTTTGCCCAATATTGCTAGTATTATTTAAAGAGAAGCCATTCATGTGTTTGAGGCAGCCAGTGTTGGTGCAGTGGTCTGAGACTCTGGGAGACCAGGGTTCAAATCCCTGCTCAGCCCTGGAAACCCATTGGGTGACCTTGGGCAAGTCACACTCTCTCAGCCTCAGAGGCAGGCAATGTCAACCCCCCTGTAAATCTTGCCACAAAATCCCCGTGATCAGTTCACCTACTGAAGACTTGAAGGCACACAGAAATAACAACAACATTCATGTGCTTGCCTATGAGTAGATAGGTTTCAAGTCACTGACTTTTGGCACTGTGCAGCAGAAATGTACATGTGAGCTTTGAGTCTTTTTGTATTCCAGGATAGCACTCATCACACTTTCTTCCTTCTTTCCTGCAGTTATAAACGCCATCATTGACCCAAGTGGAAACTTGGATGTGCTTGCCAATAATAAAATATCCTCTGCTACAGCGCAATCTGCAGCTTCTAAAGTCAGGACTGCTAACAACATTTCAGGGCCTGTGTTGGAAGCGCTATCCCCTGTCAAGAAAAGAAATTATGCACAGAAATCGAACTTTGGCTCTAATAGCCTGCAGGATGGTACTGCGTTTGTTCCAGATGGGGAGAAATACGTCATCTGATGGAATATTTTCTAGTGCTTATCCTCTTGTATGTAATCTACTGTGGTGTTAGTATTGTGTATGAGTGGTTGTGGGCAAGTCTGTGTGGAGCAGTTGTTTAGATTGCTAACACATTGCACAAAACTAAAAAAGGTACAATCTATGCTGTGTGGGGTGGGGTGAGTGGGAGATCTCTCTATATGCCTTTTGTGAGGGGGTGGGAAGAAACTAGCACTGTGGAACAGCACATATTCAGCATAGAGGCAGACTCTGATTTTAATAGAAAGCTACCAATGCATCATTCCTCCAATGTGCCATAGCAAAACCTGCTTTGCGTATTCTTCACTCCATACTGCCCAAACACTACTACGTTCTTGTATCTAGCTTGTTCATAGCTACCTGTTTAGTTGTATAGAGGCTCCATTTTGAAAATGTACCTTCTTGCAGGAGGCAGTGGGTGGCTGCTGGTGCTGTATATTTATTTTTAAATAACAGAGCATTAAATCATTTGATCAGAATTTATTTTTCATTGTCAGGTTAAGTGATGCAGCAAAGGAAGATTTCCTTTCCAAGAGCAATGACTTTCAAACCTTTTTCAAGGAGGAAACAAAGATGATATTGATTCTTTCTGCTCCCAAACAGATGGCTTTCACTATTCCTCTGGGAATAGGTAATAAAAAGTGCAGATGATGGAGAGCCAGTGAATAAGTTAGCATCTTTGCTTTCCATATGCTCTTATAGCTGAGCATTTCCAAATACAGAGGTCTGGAGGAGACCAATCAATGAGCAGTCAGGATTTTGTCTATCTAACAAGGTTGCCAGTCTGAAACTATTTCATGGTATTTGCTGCATAACAAAGCTTTGATGTGGGCCTAATGTCTTTTTAATACAACCTACAGAGTCCTCTGTTTACAGCATATCATTTCAGAGGGAGTAAAAAGCAAATGTTCCATGTGCAGGCAATGACTGATGGCTGAAACTGTAACCCCACTCCACCCTTTCTCTTCCTCTAAATGCCATTGATATCCTTAAGAGCATAATAGCATAGGCCACTCCTTGCACTCTGAGATGTCCTGTATTGAGCAGTAGCAGAAGTGGCTTAGCTTCACATCCTGCCAGCTCCAGGATTTTAGAAGTCTTGGGCAAAGCATGCGCAGTCAGGCCAGGCTTAAACTGCTAGGCGTGAAATGCCTAGACCAAGAATTCTCTCACGCTGCTTCTCAGATGCCCCATGTAAAATGGGAATAGCGAATCCATTGGGTCAGTGGTCCCTATGCTGCTCTTTGGGTCCTAGCATATGCCCAAGTTGCCATCCTCTGGAGCCAGCCACAGGGTTGGAAGATGCCCAAGTGCAGTTCTTGGCAATTTATACAATACCTCTGCTCTCTGCAATGTAGCCTGGAGATGATAAAAGTTGCCAGAGATAATGCTGAGATTTCAGCTGTTGCCTTATGTAGCTTACATAAGCATGGGTGCCCAGAGATCTTGGAGACATCACACCTACTATTTCCTTAGATGGGGTTCATAGTTTCAGCTTAGTGTGTTTTCTGTGTTGATGCTAATTAGCTCATTTCTTTCAACACTCAACGTACTGTTGTTGCTTCAAAGCGTTTGTACCAAAATGTGAATGCAGAATTAACCTTGAGGGTCAGGACACACAAGAAAAGCAAGGATGATGAATCACTGTCAAAGCAATAGCTTAAACCTCACTACTTTTCTAATACAGGTGCCACCTTGTTACCGTTGAATCCAAATGTGTGATCTCTGTTTGGCTTAGGAAAAATAAATACGTTAAGTGGGTGATGTTCAGATACAGTATTATTGGGATGACTGTGTGTTTTGACTGTTATAATTCCGCCTAATGCCAAGAATAATCTTGCAGTGATTCTGAGATGTATGCTATTAAGGAATACCAGATTTTTTTCCAATTAAAAGAAATGGTTTTCCTATTTTCCTGTTTGCCAAATTAGTGCTGGTTTGTAAGAGGGTTGGGTGGGAATAACAAGTTTACCTGCTGGAAGTGCTTGGTGATGCCAGCTGACAAAGTGAAACTTTTTCTGTAATAAAAGTCCCCTTGTTCCGAAGTAGTTATGAAGAAAAGAGAAAAAAAATCCCTTGTTTTATTGTTGAAAATAGGCAGGTTAAATTCATTTGAAAAGTAGGTGGCATACAATGGTAAGGCAACTTATGCCCTCCAGATGTTGTTGAACTGCATCTCCCAGCATTCTACCCCATTGGTGCTGCTGCTTAGGGAGGGCCACAAGTTGTCCATCCTTACTCTATATACCTTCATCAATGGAGGTGACTTTCTCAGTTTAAACGGGGTTTAGCTTTTGGGATACATTTGAGACACTATGGCTCAGTGGCAGAGCAGATAGTAAATTTGCAGACATTCCCAGTTTCAATTCCTGGCCTCTCCAGTGAAGAGGATTTCCAATAGTATGGTTGAGAAAGACCAGAGGTTGGAAAACTTACCTTTCAGAACTACAGCACCTAATATCCCCCAGCCAATGTGGCCAGATCTGCTTATATTTTGGAAGGCCACTTTGAGACAGAGTAGACATGGATCAATAGGACCAGATAGTTTCTGTTGGAAGAAAGTAGATCCCTTTAAAAGTAGCCACTGATCATGCCAACCGGAGGGTTCTCAGAGTTGTAGTCCAGAAAAGTAACTTGTCCAAGGTCTACTTGGTAGTTTGTTGTAGGTAGAGGTTAGACAAAGAAGGTTGCTGTAGTTGAGACAATTACTAGCATGTGGGGCCTGATATTGGTGATGAAAACTATAAATGTCTCTAGTAGAAAAAAATCTGTTCATTATTATTATTTGCCCTCTAAGATGGCAGGAGTCAAACTGTCCTGGCAGACAAGCAAAACATGCAGTCTTCCTGCTTTTGTTTTTTGTTTTTTTTCTCACTGCTTGTGAAAAATCAATGCCATTCAGTTGGATTTGGTCTTGTGGCATGTGTCTTTCTTAGATACTTGGCTATGAGGGGCTGAAATGACATCAGTGCTTCTATTAGCTGGACAGACGTACAGGGCAGGCTTTCCAAATGGCAGAGCTCCAGAATCATTTACTATCTCCCAGGTCCCATATTGTAGTTATTTGTAAAATTTAGCCCTGAAAGCAATCAGCCATGTTGGGGAAATATCTTCTGCAGAACCGGGCAGAGCTTGAAAAAGTTACTTTTCTGGAGTACAAGTTCTAGCATCTGCTGTGGTGACTGAGAGATTCTGAGCGCAGTAGCCCAAAATCCTGCCCCAACAAACCACTTGTTCCAGAGCTAGACATGTAGTGAGCTGTCTGTTTTCTGACAGACAACAGAGGTTAATAAAACACAATAGGTAGTGAGTGGCATGTAGTGAATTCATAGGACCACATGATTAGTCACTTCAGCTTGTGATGAATTTACAGCTTGCTATGAGAAGACAAACTGATATCTGTATCCACTAATTTTTAGCTTGATGGGCTAGTAACTTGTAATCTTTCATTCAGTTCTTCATACTCCTCAATTCATTTCTTCAGGAATATGCCAAGAGTTGTTCCACTTACTTTAAATGGATCACAGAAACTTTCACTCACATAGTTCTTCAGCATTCCTACAAGTGCATATGGTCCACCTCCTAATTTTTGCACAAGGCCTACAGACGGAGACCAAAACTACCTGTTTGTTCTCGTATGTAAGTCTGTGAAGTGACCCTGATGTCGAGGTGTTTTGTGTGCTCATAATCTATGGCCATAGTATGTCTTCGTATGAATATTCGGTTAGCCTGGGGGGCCAGTTAGGGATGCTGAGTGATAATGGTGCAATCCTGCCCTCTCACTGCACCCAGCATCATGCATTAATCCAAACCATGCCCATATGTCTCATATTTCAGTTTGGTCTGTATTGTGTCAGGTGCAATTAAGCCAAAGAGTAAGCCACATGACTCTAACCTTCCCTCTATTTTGGGTGGGGAAAATTTGACTTGCCAGATGTTTTAGATTACAGATCCCACTATGCCTGATCATTGGCCATAATGGGTGGGCTGATGGATTTATAGGCCCATGCACTCTGAGGGCCAAAAATGTCTCATCTCTGCTGTAAAGCGTATGTATTTTTCCAGCTTTATGCAGTGTGTCAGCCCTTCATCTGATACTTTTGAATGGTCCATATCCAATTTATTTCAGGGTCATGACTTTTTAGTTGTTCAGGGTTTCTTTTCTTCTTTAATGAGTGTCTTTTGAGTTTCTCTCCTTGCTAAATCATCCATTTTGTGTTTACATATGTGTGTGTTACTGGCATGTTTTATTTTTAAGTTAAACCTCTATATTTGGCTAGTGATGTTTCAGGGGAATAAAAAACCTGTATCCCATTGAAGTTCCATGCTGAACTGGGTGTCTGGTTGCCTCAGGATTCCTTCTGAAAATTTCAGGCTTCATCCTATAAGCTCAACAAGGAAAGTTTTCTCTTTATGATCCTTGTTAAAAAATCTTCTTGTTTTTTTTGTGATGGAATGAATGTAAATTCTTGAAAGAACACCTGTCTGCTTTGAGAGAATCACAATTCTTGCACCATTGCTGGCAATAAAGCTGAATTGGCAATCCACAGGACCAGTTTTACCCTGGTCAGAGTCTTTGCATGAGTCTGAACTGATTGTTGTTTTTCAGAAACTGAGGGTCAAACTACAAGAGATGGTCAACTCTGAATTTAGAAGTGGGGCTTCTTCAAGTGATAAAATGTGTGTGTTTGTCCTAGCAGGACCTTTTCTATTCCAGCACCTTGCAGATCAGCTTGCTTTGATTTATGATTGGTGATCAGGAGCTAACCATGGTTTTCATTTTCAGTGATTGGGCACCAGGAGCCTACTTGGGCCACCTGGAGCTATCCATGGGCTTTGTTTGCAGTGATTGAGCACCAGGAGCCTACTTGGGTCATCTGGAGCTAACCGTGGGCTTCATTTGCAGTGACTGAGCACCAGGAGCCTACTTGGGCCACCTGGAGCTCAATATGGGCTTCATTTGCAGTGATTGGGCATCAGGAGCCCACTTCAGGGCCACCTGGAGCTAACCATCAGGAGCTCACTTCAGAATCATCTGTGGGGGTAAACATGAGCTTCTTTTGCTGTTATTAGTCATCAGGAATCCACTTCATGGTCACCTGGAGCTAAACTTGGGCTTCATTTGCAAGTCTTATCCCTCAGGCATGAAGGTCTGTGGAAATCCTGTCACTGGAAATCCAGAGTGCTGCCAACTTCTAATTGCAAGCTGTCCGTCTTGTGCAGTTTTAGCCCTCAGTATAGGTCCAGAGTGGGTTAACATGGTTGGGAGTGAATGGCTCCAAGTCATCTTTAAATGAGTCAACAAAATTGTTTTCTCTGAATGTTTACAGATAACCTGCTTTTTTAAAAAAAAAGTTGTATACAAGTGCAAGATGCTACTGACTTTTCATTTTGTTAAGTTGATGCTAGGTTTGTTTGTTTGTTTGTTTCCTTTCTGGAATCCAGCAAATTCACACATGACTTTTGCAGTTGTAAAAAGTACATTAACTACCTGTTCACTTTCTGATGTGCCCCTTGCTGAATTGTGCCTAAATAATCTGCTGTTGTTATGCTGCTGAAAATATTTTCTGCTGTTCAAAAAAACCCACAAAAATGTTCACAAGATCATCCATTCCATCTGCATGCTACACAAATGCAAGCTGAGCTGTATGAAAGTATAGCTGAAATTCAAGTTTGTATAAGTCAAAACTGTTTAAATGGAGTTAGGGTTTTTTTTTCTGTCTTTCTTTTCCTTCCTTTTCACACGTTCCTTCAAAATACGATGTAAAATTCTAAGATTCATTATTTCCCCCACCCCACCCCAATCCAATCCATAGACAGTGGGAATTTCTTTTTCTTTTGTTTTTTGGATTTTTTTAAAATGGTAATTTATTTTGTTTGGTTGATAGGCAATTTATCTGTACATTTTTGTTCCCAAGTGATGATGTGGATGTCTTTCAAAATAAAATAAATGGTTATTTTATATAATTTTATCATAAATTTGCTATAATAAATCATTCTTTTGTTTTCCACAAGATAGTTTATGTACAGATATAGATGTGTGTTACGGATTTCTGGAGTCCTTTCTGAGTGTTTCATTGTTGGGAAGACAACATACTAAGTGTTGAAGCAAGAATGGGCAAGAAGAACTATACTATAGTCCTAGGAAGACTAGAGAACATACCAACATGGGGTAGAAGACTGGACTTGGGGTGGATTGAAATTGAGGCTGGTGACCCCCAAGAAAAGGAGATTCCACCTAAATGTTAGAAAGAAGTTCTTACTGTAAGAGCTGTTCAACAGTGGAAGAGACCACCACTTTTGTTTTGGAGGTTTTAAACAAAGGTTGGATTGGCCAGATCCCAGGAGTATTTCATTGTGTATTCCTGCATGGCGTGGGGTGGACTAAAAGGCCCTTGTGATCTCTTCCAACTAAGATGCTGTCATCCAATATATCCTATAGCCTATGTATAAAGAATGGGATACTTCAGTACCTGAGGTTCACAACAGCCCTCTTAGGTTCCCAATCTGACCATTTGATTCTATGATTCTATGATTTGGGCTTTTCAAGGTGGTCACACTACAAGGTGGCATCATCATTTGGTGGTTCTCCAGCTTTTCTATGCCCCCGCTCCCAATTTTAAAAGCTCTAAATACTTCATTTATGGCTTAGTTGCCACCAGTAAAAGCCTTGTGTTAAAATATGCTGGAGTTTTGGCTCCACTGTTTTGCGTTTGGACTGGGTTAAGGCCACTAAGAACCTGAAGCAGTTCCAGAAACAGGGACATGTGATGGCATATAAATAAAATAAGCAAATGAAGAGACTGCACTATAGAGCACCACAAAAAGTGTCCAGTGTGTACTCATTCTCAGTCCTACAATTTCCACAAGACTAACAGCCAGATCCCTTGCATTTTTGCTCCGTTACTCCTGAAACACACAAAATTTGGATGATAACAGACTCATCAATGATGAAGGAAGATGCCACCCCCTTTCCCCGCCTTTGGCACCACGACCCTAGCCAATGAGGGGCTGCATCAGTTGCACCAAATGAATAATTGATAATCCATCCTTGGCTTCCACCCTCCACTTGAATGTGGCCCCTGGGAACTCTAAAATTCACTTTTCAGGCTGAAAGAACATGTCATGAGCCAGGCAGAGCAGGGGCTGAGCAGGCTGCTGATTCAGACGGGGACTCTTAAGTTGGGCATGAACTCCCAGCCAGGGGAGGATCCCTTGGAAGATTCCTTGGAGGGAGAGGGGGCTCCTGCAGAGGCAAGGGAGGGGCCTGCCAGAGACTCCCCAGCTGACCCAGAGCCGATACCTACAGCAGAGGAGTCCAATGCTTCTGGCTCGACAGAAGCTGCTGCTTCTGACTCCAGCCTGGAGCTTGCAGCAGACTTTCCCCCACATTCCTCCAGAGGCGACTGGAAAAGGTGGCGGTTCGTGAATCAAAACGCCTGCTAGAGAAGCGGCTGAGATCAGAGGGCCTTCAGCTGTGGGCCAGGTTAATGGACACTTGATCGACCCCAGCTGGGCTAAAGACTATTTAAGGCAGATGCTGGGGAGTGGGGGTTATGGGGCAACAACTGTCATTCATCCGTGACTCTGATACCTGTTCCATGGGCTTGCCATTCCTGAGTTCCACTGTCTTCCTTCGTTTTGGGTGACTTACTTTACGGCTTTATTTATTGCCTCTGTTTGTTTTGGGTGCTGTAAACCCTTGATTATTTTACGGACTACCTACTAAAAGTCATAAAACTCCTGTTGCCTCTGTGGTTGCTTGGCCTCCGCCTGACATTGACAGAACAGTCTCCAACATTACTATAAACTAACAGCATTCTCTTCCTCTTGTGTGAATCCTTCTGTCACTAAACCCCATATTACTGTCACATCTTAATTAGGTCAACTCAGTTTTGAGATCTCCAAATTTCCATCACAGAAGATGTTACCAAAAAACTGGCAATGTTTGAGCCATGATAACCTGAGATGGAATGAGAGAAGAGAGCTTTCTCTTTGGAGATATTCATGAGAGCCTATCAGGTAATACAGGTGTAATTTCACCTGGAGTAATATACCTAAATACCCTAAAGACACCAGATCCCATCGGATCTTGGAAGCTAAGCAGCATCAGCTCTGGTTAGTACTTGGATGGGAGACTGCCAGTGAACACCAGGTGCTGTGAGCTATATTTCTGAGGAAGGAACTGGCAAAAGCACCTCTGAGTAGAGAACTCAAAACCTAAGAAAAACCGGTGACATACATGGGATTGCCATAAGTCAATAGATGACTTGAGGACACATACACACAATCTCTAGAAGTACCTTGGACCCCGCCCCCTGCAAAAGTGACCCTTCATTTTTAAGATAACAAATCCCACTGTAAACTCAGAAAGCCTCCCTGGTCCTGTTAACAGCGCAGGGAGGGCCAAAATATGGCAAAATTGCCCCCATTCACCCTGGGAAGCATTTGGGAACAAAAATGATAATTGGTAATTTCAATCTTTTTTCAGGGGTGGGGGACTACTGGTGGCTTACCCCCCCCAGTTCCCCTCAAGGGGTCAATGCAGCCTGTTAACCCTGGACAAGTTGCTGGTCCCTGCTTCAAATTAACATATCTGGAGAAAGTTTTAGATACTTGGCTGAGAAAAAAGGAAATAGAAGCTCAGTTGGAACTTTACCTAGTAGTTCAAGGGGATGAACCATAATGGAATGAAGCCCTGTGAAGACAATTACATTTGATAATCTCTTTCCTCCAGTGTAGGTTGAAAAGCTAAATTTGATATTTTCCAAGTTGTGCAAAAAGTACCAGCAGTGATGTAGTAGTTGAATGTTGGGCTATGATTTTAGAGACCAAGGTTGGAATTCAAGCTCAGCCATTGAAACCCAGTGGGTGACCTTGGGCAAATTATACTCTCTCAGCCTCAGAAGATGGCAAAGGCAAACCCTCTCTGAACAAATCTTGCCACAAAAACCCTGTGACAGGTTCACCTTAAAATCACCATAAGTTGGAAATTATTTGAAGGCACACAACAACAAAAAGTAAAAATAACACTCTTGGCTATGCAAAAGAAATCCAAAATGTTGTCTATCTTCAGGGTGTTGAGGAGCAGAGAGAGACAATTTTGGAAAAGGAGGCATGGCTGCTTGCTGGGACCTTGAATGATAGCATGCCCCACTAAAATATTTTGTTGCAGAATTTGATCTGTTGATCTCTCACCTCAACTACACTGGCCTTCTGTTGATTCTTCTCAGTTCCACCTCTACTGAATGCCATCATTACTCTGATCATATGACAACCCTTTCCCCCAATCTCTACATACTGATTTTCTGTTCTGTTCCAGATTCATCTGGCATTGATTTGAAAGGTATGTGAGAACCAGCCTTTATAAGCAAGGATAGATCAGTAGACAAACCTGAGCCCAGCAGTGGTGATGTAGAAGCAAATGATCCACTGGAAGCCATGCCCTATGAAGAATGCCTTAGGGAGTGGGGTATATTTAGTCTGCAGAAGAGAAGGTTAAGAAGGGACATGATAGCCATGTGTAAATATTTGAAGGGATGTCATGTTGAGGAGGGAGCAGGCTTGTTCTCTGCCGCTCCAGAGACTAGGACAAGGAGCAATGGATTCAAGCTACAGGAAAGGAGATTCCACTTGAACCTCAGGAAGAACTTCCTGACAGACAGAGCTGTCTGGCAGTGGAATATGTTGCCTCAGAGTGTGGTTGAGTCTCCTTCTTTGGAGGTTTTTAAGCAGAGGCTAGATGGCCATCTGTCAAGAGTGCTTTGATGGGTGTTCCTGGATAGCAGGGAGTTGGACTGGATGGCGCCTGGGGTCTCTGCCAACTCTATGATTCTATGATTCTAAGATCCACCCCTTTTTCTATCATGTGAGATGGGTTGTATGACAGGCATTGATATCTCTAGTGTGTCTTACATACATTTCACAGTGTATCAAGGCCCTGTCAAATCTGCTTGACAAAAGCAAATTTTGCAGGGTTTCAAAAAATCCTGCCTGATGGGGTACCACTTCCTCTGTGATGCTACTTAAATGAACATTGCAAACACAATCACGAAAGTTTAAATGTTTATCGCAAACACAATCACAAAAGTTTAAACACTTAGCAGATTTATAGAAATATTGAAACTCATTAAAAAGTAGCAATAATATGGCATATTTTATACTGAGTCCAGCAAGTATTCAGTCTCCCATATATCACACAAAGTACCAATGCAGGACTTGCTTGTGTGTCTCTTTCTGGGTCTTATGGAACCAACTATAATCAAATATTGCAAAGATAATCACAGTTTAAGTCCACATATCAACAGTACAACAAATTGTATATTAAGTTTGACACATAAGCACTGTTGCACAGCTTTGCTGCATCCAAGGAGGTCCCATTACAGGAATTCATTGCAGGATTTTTCTGCCTGTGCTGCTCAGTGGTACAGTACTCCCTCCACATTCAAAAGTTTGACCTTTGCGAATTTGATTATTCACGAGGCTTGCGGGTGCCTCCCCTCTCCATTCTCCTCCTCCCATTCCCTTGTGCTTTGCTGGGCACGGAGAAGTAAGGAAAGCATCCAGATAAAACATAGAGGAATGGGGGGAGGCACATATGCATCTTCCTACTCCCCTTCTGAGGCCCCCCCTTCCCATTTCCTTTCCTCTGGACCTGGCACTGAGAACTCACATGCTGAGGCAACAGGCAAGGGAATGAGGGGGGAGGGGGAAGCCTTGGGTGCACACCTTCCGTCTCCCCTCTGGATCTCCCCTCTCCATTTCTTTTCCACTGGACCCAGTGCTGAGAGCTTGCTCTGAAGCCATAGGCAAGGGAATGGGGAGAGGGGAAGGCTCGTGGAAGCCTTCTTCTCCCCTCCAGAATTCCCCTTCTCCTTCCCTTGCCTCTGGTCCCAATGCTAAGAACTCACACAGAGGCAACAGGCAAGGGGATGTAGGGGAGGTTCATGCAAGCCTTCCTTCTCTGCTCTGAAGCTCCCCCTGCCCATCCCCTAGCCTCTGGCTCCAGCATTGAGAACTCGCGCCAAGGCAAAAGGCAAGGGAATGAGGGAGGAATGCTTGTGCTACCCTTCATTCTCCTCTCTGGAGATTCCCCTCAGTTGTGTAGGGATGTGGGGGCCAGGAGTGTGGTGTGCCCTGGGAGGCATTTTTTTTGGAGCACTGCTGCTCCTTGCCTGCCTCCCTGTGCACCACAGCCCCACCTCCATGCACTGTTGCTCCTCCCCTGTGTGCCAGAGCCATGCCCATGCACGCCATAGCTCCTCCCCATGCACTGTAGCCCCACCCCCACATGCCATAGCTCCTCCCCCTCACACCATAGCCATGCCCATGCACACCATAGCCATCCCCATGTCTTCTGCCCCTGCCCCTACCCCACTCACGCCAAGCTACACCACTGTTCTCCCCTCTCATTCCCTTGCCTCTGGCCCTGCATGCAAAAGGCAAGGGAATAGGAAGGAAGTCACGGAGGGGAGTTATTAGCAATTTTTCCACTTACACAAAGGATCTGCACGTCAAACACTTGCAAAAGTGGAAGGGCCACTGCATTGCAATATTTGTATACAACTTTAAAGTCCTAAATAAAACAGGTGCAAATGTAATTCAGAAACCACAAAGAATTTATCCCCTTTGTTCCCTTCTAAACTGTGTTTGTTGTAAATTGCAGTCCAGTTGACTTCAAGTTATGACACACCTATGAATGAGAGGCCTCTAAGTCACCACGTTCTCAACAGCCCCACTCAGGTCTTGCAGACTCAGGGCTGTGGCTTCCTTGATTGAGTCTATCTACCTGTGATAGGGTATTCCTCTTTACCTATCTTGTCAAGCATCTTTGTCTTTTCTAACGAGTCATGTCATCTTCTGATATGTCCATATCACTGTCTCAGCTTAGTCATCTTGGCTTCTAGGAAGAGTTCAGGCTTGACTTGCTCCTGTTGTTGTTGTTGTTGTTGTTGTTGTTGTGTGCCTTCAAGTAATTTCTGATTTGTGGCGAACTTAAGGCAAGCCTATCACAGGGTTTTGGGGGCTGAGAGTGTGTCATGCACCCAAAGTCACCCAATAGGTTTCCATGGCTGACCACAGAATCTCTAGGATCCATTTATTTGTCTTCTTGGCAGTAAGTGGTTTTCACAGAACTCTTCTTCAGCACCCCATTTCAAATGAACTAATTCTCTTCCTATCAATAACCAAAAATGACAACCAAAATGGTAAAAGGCCTGGAAACCATGCCATATGAGAAGTGGCTTAGGGAGCTGGGTATGTTTAGCCTGGAGAAGAAAGGGTAAAGAGGTGACATGATAGCTATGTTTAAATATTTGAAAGGATGTCTTATCAAAGATGGAGCAAGCAGAAAATGCAATGCTGATCGATTTGTGCTAATCTCTTCACCACTTCAGGCTCTTGGTATCTTTGAATACAATGAAAGATGAACTGCCCAGATTGGTGCACTATCAGAGTCCATCCCTTAACCTTACCTACAGAGATCTTTCCTATACACCCTACCTAACCGAACACTAAGAGATTGTCATGAGTCCCATCAAATGTTTTGTCACTCCAGAGTTAAGTAATCAGCCCATTCTGGACTCCTTTGTCAATCCAGTGGGAAAGCCATTAGGGCTTTGTCAACTCACCTCCTTAGAGTGTGAAATAGGGTATAAAACCCTTAGCTTCAACCCCAGCCCATTGTAATACATAGTACTTCTGACTGCCGTTCCTCTGTGCTATCCTCAGACACTGAATGAGTCCTTCTACTGTGATTGCTTCTTCGGGACTGGTAATTATCACCCTTTCCACCCAATGTTTCTCTATCCAACTTTTCTTGCTGTACTTTCCAATAGCCTTGTATGGTTCTTAAGAGTGTCTGACTTCTTGTGTGTTTGTCAATTCAAATGAAATACTTTGTTAACTTTAATTGGAGTCCTCTCCACCGTTAGTACTGGTATACATAGGTGAAAAGATCCTGCTGTTACCTTCCTCTCACAAGCTTCCTTTATGCTATAATTCCCCCAAATTTTAAAGAGATGCTGGCATTGCAGGTGGACCCCAATATCCCCCACCTCTTAGGGTAACACTGCTGTCAGATTAGCCTCTTGCCTCACAGGAGCACACAATCCCACCACCACCAAAAGGTTGTGCCATTGCTAGATTTGGCATGACACTTTATTGAAAGAACATTTCATGTAAGGTCTCTCATGAAATAGCTTATTCGAATGAGACAGTTACATGATTCACTGTTAATGTAAATAAAATATTTTAGGGGGGAAAAGTATTTGCAGCAGCAGCTGCTGGATTCATGCACAAATTACGTAACCTACAGTTTGGGGCCTTAGATCACACAAGACTTCTAAATACCAACAAAATAATATTTTTTTCATTCAAACAATGTACTTCACTTTCTTTTCTCTTTTCTTTTTCTTCTTCTCCCTCCCCACCTTTTTTTTGTAAATATGAGACCTTATCAACTTGTTGTAGGCTTGGGCCACTTTGTGTCTAATGCTTAACTAATTAATTAACGCTTAATGAATTACTACAACAGACATCACAAGGCTGTCACCTAGAAATCTATCCTATTCTCTTGAAAAACTATTAAGTGTCACCCTGAAGGATCACTGTCTCCTTTCTGTATCACAGATAGGCTGTATCTGATGGCAGCTTTCTGTCCAGCTCTTACTTCATATCTAGTGATCAAATCTGACTTTTTAGCTGTAAAGGGGAAGTTCAGTCAGCAGCACATGTGGACGAAAAAGCAAAAAAGAACCTGGTTGTGGTGAGATCCCGAAACCTCCCCCTACAACAGTTGCAGCATGTTACTGCAGCCCTGAAAGCAATCGCTTCCATTCTCAAGATCTGGACAAAGTAAAAGTAGCCTTGAAGTAGCTTCCAAGAAGGTGAGTGTATTTTTTTTTTTTAAAGTACTGGGATACACCTGGCCACAGAAAATTTTTATGCTAAGCCTAGAAATGCCACCTTTTAAGATTACAGCTCCTAAAATCCCCTTGTTAATTTGGAGTCCAAAAAGTGACTTTTCCATGCTTTTCGGGAAATCAGTGAAGGTAATTGCCCTCTTAAGATTTTAGGATTGGGATGCTCAGTGGCAGAGCAGATGCTTGGCATGTGCAAATTTAATTTAATATATGCCATCTTTCTCCCAGCATGAAATCCAAGGTAGCTCACAATAGAAGATTCTGAGTTCAATTTCCAGTACTTCCCATTAAAAAGAGACCTTGACTTGCTGGCATTAAGAAGGAGACCTCTGCCTGAGTCCTTATAAAGCTGTTGCTGGTTTCGGGTGGACCAGTGCTTCTTACACACTTGTCTTCCAGGTGTTTGGGACTTCAGCTTCCAGAAGCCCCAGTCAGCTTGGTCAATGGTCAGGGATTCTGGGAGACAAAGTCCAGAACATCTGGATGACTAAAGGTTGAGAATCACTGGGGCAACCAAGGCTGAGCAAGGTAGACCAAATGCATATGACTGTTTCATAGGAAGTAGTTATGAGACCTTCACAGCCATATTAGTTCTGTATGATGGAGGTATGTATTCCCCAAGTTCTTTATGAGGATTATATTAGGAAAAACTTCTTGATGGTAAGAACTGTTTGACAGTAGAACAGACCACCTTGAGGCATGGTGGACTCTCCGGCTTTGGAGGCCTCTAAACAGATGTTGGATAGTCATAGAATCATAGAATCATAGAAATGTAGAGTTGGAAGAGACCACACGGGCCATCCAGTCCAACCCCCTGCCATGCAGGAACACCCTCAAAGCACTCCCGACAGATAGCCATCTAGCCTCTGCTTAAAAACCTCCAAAGAAGGAGACTCTACTACACTCCAAGGCAGCATATTCCACTGCCGGACAGCTCTGACTGTCAGGAAGTTCTTCCTGGGGTTCAGGTGGAATCTCCTTTCCTGCAGCTTGAATCCATTGCTCCTTGTCCTGGTCTCTGGAGCAGCAGAAAACAAGCCCTCTCCTTCCTCTACATGGCATCCCTTCAAATATTTAAACATGGGAGTGCTTTTACTCTTGGGAGTGCTTTTACTGTGTATTTCAGCATGGCAGAGGGTTGGACTAGATGACCCTTGTGGTCACTTCCAGCTCTATGATTCACAATAGTGCATTTACTCCTACGTCCAATTATCAGCCAGTACAGAAGGATGATTGAACAGTGGAGGAAAACAGGAGTCCATTCACCTTCATTCTTTCAACACATTATCTATCTTGAGTTCTTGATCCTCATTTAACTAATGCTGCGTGGCTCTTCAAAGGTTCCGGATTTGAATTCCTTGAACTCCCTAGAGTTAAAGTAGTATCAAACTGCTGCACTTTTGTAGCAGTTTGATGCTACTTTAACTGCCTAAAGAATCCTGGGACTGGTCAATTGGTGAGGCTCTCCACTGTAGTTTAGGGGCAGAGTTCTAGCTGAGAATTCTGTGGACCTCACTAAGTGGCAAATCCCAGAATTCTGGAGAATGGAGCCATGACACTTAGAGTGTTACTAAACTCACATAACTGTGGGGTGTATATTTTCAGTCAGCTTCATGAAGTGCTGTGGAAGGTGGAAAATAAGAAAGAAAGAAATCCCCTGATTGGGATAAGTCCTACCATGAAGACCTACCATGGTGTAGTGGTTTGAGCATTGGACTATGGATGCTGGAGGCCAGGGCTCGATTCCCCTCTTGGCCATAGAAAGCCACTTGGTCATCTTGGGTGTATCATACACTCTCAGTGCCAGAAACCCCCCTGACCGGTTTGTGTTAGGGTTACCATAAGTCAGAACTGACTTGAAGTTACATTCCAACAGCCTACCATAAAACACAGTGAAGCAACTTTTTCATGACATCAGGAAGGTTGTTGTTGTTGTTGTGGGAGGGAGCGCTAAAGTCTGGAAGCAATTGCTGAAAAGGCCCCAGATTTTATGATTTTAAGTGGGATTTCTCAATGAGAAATTCAACAATACAGACAGGACAAGTGTTCTATAGTTAAGGAACAATCCTAGTACTCTCAGTTCACACATAGGAACAGTGATAGCCATGTGATCACTGCTCCAGAGTGGACTATATCACCTAGAACTGGATTAGGGAACCGATAGTCCTCCAAATGTTGTTAAACTCCAGTTCTCAACTGCATTAGCCAGTCTGGCTAGTAATGAGGTACAGTCGGTGTAGTAGTTAATCAACATCTCTAGGGACAAAGGTTCTTGTGCTTAAACATCTCAAAATTCTCTGCAACAAGCAAGGAAGTCCTATGGCTCTTGGGCTGTTGTGGATAGACTATCCTGAAGAGGACTTAGAATCATAGAATCATAGAAATTCAGAGTTGGAAGAGACCACACAGGCCATCCAGTCCAACCCCCTGCCATGCAGGAACACCCTCAAATCAATCCCGACAGATGGCCATCAAGCCTCTGCTTAAAAACCTCCAAGAAAGGAGACTCCACTACACTCCGAGGCAACAGATTCCACTGCCGGACAGCCCTGACTGTCAGGAAGTTCTTCCTGAGGTTCAGGTGGAATCTCCTTTCCTGAAGCTTGAATCCATTGCTCCTTGTCCTGGTCTCTGGAGCAGCAGAAAACAAGCCTTCTCCCTCCTCTATGTGGCATCCCTTCAAATATTTAAACATGGCTATCATGTCCCCTCTTAACCTCCTCTTCTGCAGACTAAACATACCCAGCTCTCTAAGTCTATCCTCATAGGGCATGGCTTCCAGGCCTCTCACCATTTTGGTCGCCCTCCTCTGGACTTGCTCCAGCTTGTCAATATCCTTCTTGAATTGGGGTGCCCAGAACTGGACACAGTATTCAAAATGGGGTCTAACCAAAGCAGAGTAGAGTGGTACCAGTACCTCCCTTGATCTAGACACCATACTCCTATTGATGCAACCAAGAATTGCATTGGCTTTCTTGGCTGCCGCATCACACTGCTGACTCATGTTCAGCTTGTGGTCTATGAAGACTCCTAGATCCCTTTCACATGTACTGCTATCCAGCCACGTGTCCCCCATCCTGTATTTCTGTATTCCATTATTTCTGCCTAAGTGTAGGACCTTACATTTCTCTCTGTTGAATTTGATTTTGTTCGCCCTGGCCCAGCTCTCCAATCTATCCAGGTCATTTTGAATTTTGATCCTGTCCTCTGGCGTATTAGCAACCCCTCCCAATTTGGTGTCATCTGCAAATTTGATGAGCATGCCCTCTATTCCTTCATCCAAGACTTATGGACTTTACTGAGAACAGCTGAATAGGTCATTGTGTTTCTTTTATGTCTGTGGTGCGTTCCTCTGTTAAATAGGTCATGAAGATGATCCTAATAAAACCACTCCTATCAAATGGACCCTTCTATGTTAAACCGTACCCAACTAAGCAAAGAAGCATTCAAGTGGTAAGTGCTGAAATAAAGCTAAGTTACATCAAATGGGAAACAAAATGTCAGTAAACCAATGTCAATAAATGATATGCCTCTCCAGACGTTGCTGGACTGCACAGCCCAGTATTCCTCATCATTACCTATGCCACCATGGCTAACATGAAATGTAATCTTGTAGCTTCAAAACATGACCTCCAACCCTAGTGTGACTCTGACAGAGGGTACAATGATCTGATCCAAGTATCAGTTTCTCACTTTACAGACTTCCTAGTCAGAATCCTATTGGTGTGTCAACTAGATTAGACCCATTAAATCAGAAGGATTTACATATGTGTTGATTCACCATTCATCCATGGAGTCAACAGTTTTGCTCTAGTTGGGACTAGCAAACAGGATTCAAGCCCAACTGTGCTGTGTTTTGGACAAACGTAAAACAAAAATGTACCTCGTTCAAGCCATGGTGGTTGTGGAGTTCTCAAAAGATTGAGCCTCTTCAGATGAATCATAATGAAGTCTTATCCATTAGGCATATCAACCTCTCCTTCTTCCAGGGAGGTTTACTTAGGGCCTTTCTGCCCTACACTGTTATAGTGCTATTATTCCACTTTCAACATCTTGTGAAATTCCGGGGTTTGTAGCTTACAGAGGCCAAAGAGCTCTTTGGATGAGAATTCTAAATGTTCCTCCCTAAACTGCAAACCTCAGGAATCCACAGGGTGTCAAAAGTGGAATAATAGCACTATAACAGTCTAGTGTGGAAATGGTCTTAGTATCCCAGCAATGCAGTAGTTTTCAGAGTATTCTGGCAGTACAGTTTGAATGCCTTTATCCAAAATGCTTGGAACCAGAAATATTTTGGATTTTGGATTTTCAAGCACCAGTATTTGCATGTAGATACATAATAAGATATCCTGGAGATGGGACCCAAGTCTAAACACTAAATTCATTTATGTTTCCTATGCACTTTATACACGTAGCCTGAAAGTAATTTTATACAATGTTTTTAATAATTTAGTGTATGAAACAAAGTTTGTGTACACTGAATCATTAGGAAGCAAAGGTGTCACTATCGCAGCCACCCACACAGTTTCAGATTCTAGAATATTTTGAATTTCCAGATAAGAGATGTACAACCTGTTTTAAAAAGTTAGTGTAAGACTATTTCTGAAGAGGTTATCTTTATCTCCACCTCCACTTATAGAGCCCCTAAACATTTCTGCAGAAAGTTTAAAAAGCAAGACAGTCCTGGCCCTTCTGGGCTCATGATCTAACATGAAGGAAGGAAAAGGAAACGGGGAGGGTAGAGGAAAACAAGAAATCCAGATACCAATTCTGCAAGTTACCGAAGTTTCAGGGCAGTAGCATTTGACCTGAACAGAGAAAGGGCCACCCTACCCTTCCCCCATGCTTTCTTGTTACTGTACTTTGACTTTACCACAATTAAAATATAAAAGAGGAAGTTCTATCCACCTGCTATGCTGTGCAAGCTAATGATCTGCAGTTTCAGTCTTTTGGTAAATGAAACTATTTTTTAAAGTTGGGAACTGAAATCACTGATTTTTTTTTGACTTACTAAAAGAAAGGAAATCAAAATGAGAAAGAAAGAAAGTAAATGAATCACCGTTGTTTTGTTTTTGCCTGTTTGAACCGGATCCCAAATCTGATTTAGTTAACCACTTATTACCAAATGAATGAAAAGATTTACAGTTTAATTTTTCTATGGGCTCGTGGACATCAGTGGAGGCTACTCAAAGTCTTGGGAGCTGATGTGACATTGCAGTTAGGAGGTCCTTGATTCAAATCTCAGCTATTGCAGGAAGATAATGAAGTACTCCATGGAAGTACCTTTTGCCTAAACTCAGCCCCTTCTTCAGAATAATAATATAACTCTTTCAGGTTTATTTTAAGCATTGCTCTGGGCCACTCTAGGCATGATAGGACGACTGGATCTATTTTAGGAAAGTGTATGTCCCATTTACATATACAGAGGGTGGTTTTACTCTTTATATGAAAAGGAACATGTGATTTTTAATATTTTTAAAAGAAACTATTTCTGTTCTGCACTTTGTCTGAAAATCTCAGGACAACGTATGAAAAGCACAAACTTAATTTAAAATAATCAGTTTTTTAAAAGAAACACAATTGAACATCATAAACAAGCAAAACAAACCACGAACAAAATGTAGACTGTCCAGGGGGATCATGATTACCGGGTTCAAAAATTTGAGCAAAGGTTTTAAATTGGTGCTGAAATGAAGCTGTTGTTAGCAGCAGACAGGTATTATCTCAATGAATTCTGTTGCTTTAAGTATTTTGCTCCCTCCTCTGTGTACATCTGGTTTCAGAGTTGGGCTGCAGTGAAACTGGTTAAAGCAAAGGGAAGACTTGTGGTGATGGTTGTGAAGTGAGTCAAGTTTCACTTCTTCCTCATTTTCATGTAAAGAACAAACCACTATCCCAACCTGGGCCCTTATGACATCTGTCCTGGCTGTGTAAAATGAAGAAGACTGTGCTGTATTATTATTATTATTTGTTCTTTGCTAGCAGATTCCCCAAGTTTTATCACTATGTTGGAGTTAGTTTTCTGCTCTAGATGTTACCCTGTTTTCTTAGGACTCCTTTAAGAGGATTCCCAAAAACTGTCAGAATTGTCCCTTGTGGGGAAAAATTAGCTCTGAGCACTGCCTTAGCCATGCAAAGAGGACAGAGTATTTTAGGATCTTTAAACCCAATTTTTACGGGGTCAGGCCCAGTCAAAAACCACACAAATTGTTCAAATGTAATCATTTTATTGACATAAAGTCCCTAGAATAACTCAGCTGCACTCACTATAACAAGTATACAAGACTATAGAAAGTTAAATTTCATACAATCACTCAGCTTCACTCACACTCCAAGAATACAAGACTATAGAAAGTTAGAAAGAGATGAAAATTAGGAAAAAGAGAGAGACATAAGAGTTTGATTTAATACTATACCAATTCCAGAAGTCTTCACCTGGGAGAAAAGAAGATCTCAGCCACGCCTTTAAGAACTGAGGGGAGTTTACAAGCTTCATTGTTTTGCAAATCTGAGAGAGAGCTCCTTACTTTCCAAAAGAATCTCTCAAACTCCTCCAAAAGAAACTCTCCAACTCCGAAAAGGAGAAGGGAAAGAGCCTAGTTATAGCTGAACAATGTCCTGGGGAAAACCAGATGTTTGCATCTTTTTATTAAGATGGAGTATTTCCTTTTTAGTTCAAAGAAAATACCCTTGTAGTTCAAAGGAAATAAAACCAAACATCTTTGTTATTTCCTGTAAGATCAGCATCTCTCCGGAGATGCATGCATGCCTTAAGGTGTCGAATTCCAGCCTGCTTTGCATTGTTTATTTTCTCTCAGAGAGTAATGGTCTTCCTGATGGCTGCTGACAATCCTTTCAAGTGTTCGTTGAACCAATTTGCCAGATAACCCCAGGATGTATGACAGAAAACAGAAATCTCCTGTCTACGTGTCCTTCCAGTATCTCTATGGCTCACTATGTTTGATATAAAATAATTAGGATTCTCAGGACATGGTTTTTGGGGGTGCTCAGGGTATAACATAGACTTCCACAAGGAAAGTGGATCTCTAGATCAATGCTGCTCATAGTGGTGGTCTCTGAACTGGTACTGGTTTGCAAGTCTTTGGCTGCCAGTCCATGGAAAGTTTCTAGGAAAGAAACAGTTGTAGCAAAGGGTACAAATGTGATATGGCACATTAGGAAAAAAAAATGGTCCCCCACAAGTAATATGGGTTAACTTCACTTATTTTGAAAAGTAACAAGTCTAGCCTGTTGCATCAGAAAGTCTTTCCGTTCATTTTGCTGAGTAAGAATCTGCCCCTGGACCTCTGCCCCTCTGATGACACCATAGAATTTGTAATCTTTTCAACTCAGAGCAGAACTTGGGCAATCTTCTAATATAAAAAAGTCAAAGTTTGTCTGTGTCAGGCAAAGACCTCACATGATTGGCTGTGTAAGGTGAAGACTTCATATGATTGGCTGCCTAAGGAGATTCTATGGAATCCTGGGGTTTGCAGTTTAGTGAGGGACCTTTAGAATTCTCAGTGAGAGGACTCTGAATAGGCTGGTTGCTATGGAGATGAAGCCTAGCAGCAAGGAGGAGGGCAGTGAATTCTCTCAGGAACCCAGTCTCTGTATGTTAATAACTCTGAATACAGGTTGGGTTGGGAAATATGGGGAAAAGTTACAGGTACTGAACAAGACAGTTTGGCAGATCAGAGACCCAGGATGTCAAATCTTTCTAACAAGCATTACCTATGAGAAAATAAAATCCTGGGAAATGCTGAGTATATCTGCTAGTTACTTATAAGAATGACTATAATGACAATATGAAGAGCAACCCACAACTCAGCAGTGGTAAGATTATTCTCTTGGTCCCAGAACATCATCCTGTCAGTCATTTCTGGATGGCTTTAGCATATCATTAGCCAAGATTCTACGTTGGGGTTGTGTAGCATAGATCTTTGCATATGAGGTTTCACATTGATTGTTCTATGCAATCAGTGTGTTGAATGGCAAGATCATGCAACTTAATGCACAACCAAAGGTGCATCCACACTGTACAATTATAGCAGTTCAATAACACTTTAATTGCCATGGCCCTATTCTATGGAATCCTGGGATTTGTAGTTTGTAGTCTTTAGTGTATTCGTCTCAATTAGTGCACTAGAGTTCTCTGGAGTAGAATTCTAAGTACCTTACCAAACTTCAAAATCCACAATTCCATAGAACAGAGACATAATGGTTAAGTGCTATCAGATTACTATATTTATGTAGTGCAGATACGGCCCAAGTGTGCAATGGAATGTACAAGTGAATGTCTATTTACCTGCATGTACAGTGACACCATATGTACAACTCCATTTCTGCAGCTTTGACAATGAATCCCAACATTCCGCATCAGAACAAAACTGTCCAACTGCTTCCACAGGGGAGCTTATGTTGACAGAATTCCAGCCATTACAGTCATTCTTTTTAATACTAAATTTCCAAATTCTGTGCCTCAGAGGAAAGTGTTCTGTGTTGACAGCCCTCATGTGATGTGAATTCTTTTCTCGTTCCAGGTGTTTGGACTGATAGCACTTGCTGGGCTCTTTGCTGTGATAATAAATCATATCATGAATCCCTCCACTGTAATCTTTGCAAAAGGTGAAGGCATGGTCCACAGCAGCTGCCTCAATGTGGATGATGACCAAAACACTGGAAAAGACACAATGGCTAAGATGGACAGCAACCCTAGCTGGAATGATTCATGCAAGTAAGCTAACCAGATAAAATTATATATCAAGCAATTTCTTTATCATCAAAGTTCAGAGTATTCTCTTTTTTATATAATGTAAATAAGTCTCTTTCTCATAAACAGTTGATTCTGGCTGAGATCTTTCAGGTAGCATTGTAAATGTAGTTACGATGTCAGGGACCACTTCTGCACTATACTGTTATAGTGCTATCATTCCACTTGCAACATCCTGTGGAATCCTGGGGTTTGCAGTTGAGGGAGAGACATTTAGAATTCTCAGCCAGAGAGCTCTTTGGAATTCCACAGGATGTTGAAAGTGGAATAATAGTACTATAACAGTGTAGTGTGGAAGAGGCCATGGCTATACTCTATCACTTGATTTGACTTCCCAGATTCATTTTAAAGCCTAGGTGTTACCCTGAGATTTGGGGGGGCCCGGGAGGGGTGCCCAGATTGCCAAATAAAATACCAAATTGGGCAAAATTAGCTGGAACACTGTTTTGGCTAGCCAGAGGCAGGGTAACTTTGCAGGGATCTTAAAACCCAGTGTCTACGGCTTCGGGTCAGGGAATAGGCACACAAGTTTTAAAAGTAAGAAAAATAACAATTTTATTGAAAGACAAACCGCAAACAAGCATAAACACACACTCTATCTAACCGGAAAGCAAAAGGGGAAAACGTAAGGATGGGTAATACGATCTGGTCTTGTTGTCCTGGAGGAAAGATGGGGTTCCGAGGTCCAAGAGGAGAGACAGACTCAGTTATGGAGAACTGAGGGGAAAACTTCGCTGGACAGACCAGCAGCAAGGCAGGATGGCAGTCCAAAGTAGTCCGAAGACTGTTTGAAAGTGAGGGGTTTTTATAGGGAAGTTTGTGCCTACCAGCTATGGCAAGCCAGGTGAGAACAAAAGGAGTTTTGGCGCTGGACAAAGGATTCCGAAAGATCAAATTTAACATGATGAGCTTAACGCTTGATGACAATAGTATAAATGCCTTGTTTACCAGGCTGGCTCTGCTGAGAGCTATGCAGCTATTGTGAAGTTGCACTTGGAAAGTTCTCTGAAGCTGGGAGCAAAGCTTAGATTGCTGGCCTCAAAAGAGACTGGAATGTGAAGCAATTAGCGGCCGCACTCATGTCCGTGCTTGTCCGGAGAACTCACAAACATGTGGAGTGAGGTGACTGAGAGCAGGTCCAGCTAAGGCCGAATTAGATGATATCAAAATGATATCGGGGGTCCTCACCCAGGGTGCCACACTGGAAGTAACATAGGCAGCCCTACTGTGGGATGGAGTTCTGCAGTGATGATGAGTGAGGTGCTAAAGGATGATGTATCGAGCTTCCTCCCTCCAGTGAGCCATGTTATGATGTGCAAAAGCAGGATCAACTCCTCACTGCACTGCAACTTGCTGGCAGGAGCGAGCTGAACATGTTGTCCCTTAATGCCCTGCTTACAGAAGCCACAAAACTCTATCTCTCAGTCTGGCTGTCTGGATTTTAGGCTAGGTTTTGAAGGCTTTTGTATTTATGTTTGGCATTGCATGTAGAGATCACATAGAATTGGAAAGGCTTAAATTCACCATCACTTTCTCAATGGAAAGGTAGAGGGGAACGCTATATTGGTAGAAAAATTGACTGAAAGAATACAGGCAACTAGCATTAAGTAAGACAGTTTTAAAATCTATGCAAACTGGTACAAGTTTATTAGTTATGCAAATGATTTTTGGAATTGTTTTAGTTAGACCATTAGGAATCACAAACTTGATACATCTCACTGTATCGGATTTCAGTGGCTTTGTTTGTTTCTCTAAAATCTTAACAATACTAAGTTGATTGTGGTAGAGGCTGAGCTAATTGTAAAAGCTGTCTGTTTGTAGCTGGTTAGTAGGGAAAGTGAAGAGAGTTCGTATCTGGATTTTGTTATAGTGTGAAGAAGAAGCTGCTAGGGCTGAACCATGAACCCTTCTTACTACACGGTTATAACACTATCATTCCACTTTAAACACCATAATTCATCCTATGGAATCCTGAGATTTGCTGTTTAGTGTATACTTTAGGTCTCATAGTGCAAGAGGTTCTTACAGTTGATAAAGTTGTGCAAGTAGAGTATCTCTTCTTTAACTACACATACGCTAGAGCTGTAGTTTCTTTCACTGATCAATACAGAGTGAATAAAGTCCTTTCATTACGGAACAGCTTTTTAAACATGGGACTTCTAGTTTCTTGTTTTTTTGAAAATAATGCCCCCCCATGTCTTTGGTTAAGAATCCCCCAGCACAGTTCCAATTAATGAACAGCCTGAAATGGGGTTCAGTTAATCTCATCAATCTAGAGGACAGCGTAGTCTGCGTAACTCATACTTCTCAAGATGATCCAGCCTTGATTGATTACCACAATGCAATGTTGCCAAACACAAAATTTAATGAAACCAGTATTGCTGAGAAACAGTCTCTTTTGGAGAGTTTTCAATTACTTCCTCCACAGGTACAATCAGAAATAATAGAGAGGTTATCATCCTTGAGAATAACTTTACTAAGCTTCCAAGAGAAGAGAAGATCCAGTTCAGTAAGCCCTTCACTGCCTGTTCCGAACTTGTTGTCAAATAAGAAAGAACAACAGATTATTTGTGGGGCCTCAGCAATCAAATACACATGACACTAATAATCTGGCTGAACCAACCCACATCAAGAGGAGTGAGCTATATGCTGGCAGGAGTGAACATGATTCTGCATTTTTCATAGTTAGTCCTAAAGTGAACATGGAAGAAAGGCCAAGCAGACCCCAAGATCTAAGCAAATTAGAGGAATTTATTCCCTTAGCAACAACGCAATTACAAAAAGAAATGTGCCCTAATAGGATGCTCCTCTGGGAGAATGGGACAGTGTTCCTTGACAAGGAGTGACATTTGGACCAGATTCACGCTATAGATTGACAACGCAAGCATCAGAGTGAGTTGTCTATCTTTGCCATGTCACAAATCTGTAGTCTCACTTCCTTCACTTGCATTAATACAAAACTAGCTTCCCCAAAATATCAGCTCAAAACATTGTCATGGAATATAGCTGGCTGGAATCATAAATCTAGATACATCGATGTGATAAACTTTATCAGGGAGCATGACGTGATTTTTCTTCAAGAGACATGGTGTACAAATGAATTAGATGTTAATGGTTATTTTATTAATGACTTACCAGTGGTCACCTCCACCCCACTGGTGAGGGAAGACCAAAGGTGGGACTAGCCATTTTTTGGTCGCCACATCTCTTCAATTAAATGTCTGCCTCATTGTGGACAGATTGCTATATCTTGTTTAATTGTCTTTGGCAGTATGAGTTTTTTGCTTGTAAGCGTTTATATTCCTCCCACTTCCCGAAGAGATTAGACCATACAGCATTGGGAAGAATTAGAAAAATACATAGTAAATCTAGAGTCACAATTTCCCTCTGCTTACTTAGTTGTTATGGGGGATTTTGATGTCGGAATTGGACCCAACAATGACACCCTTCTTGCTTCTGGTATTGGTGCCTAACTGACATAGAGGACCGCGTATTTAATAATGATAGGTACTGGGATAAATTTTGGAGGCACATGTCTTGTTCAGATGGCAGGTCGGCTTGTCTTAAGAATACTTAATGGGAATCCCCTCTTTGAGTCTTGTGGAGAATTTACGTACATTTCAGGGACAGGGAGCAGTATTATTGATTATGTACTAATTCCAGATATGCTGTTTAGTTCCATCAAAAAATTATATGTGGTGGATAGAATTGAAAGTGATCATCTGCCCCTCTCTCTTACTCTTGGGATCCCTATCAACATTCATTTACAGATGCATAAACAGTTTGCTGATTGAGCTATGACAGTTAGGCGTAAGAGGCTGGTATGGTCAGAAAACATAAATGTTAAAACCTCTGCATTTTTAAACTCATCAGAAGGCATGAAGCTTAAAAATACTATTATTGAAGCCAATGAAATGCATATGATATTGGGAAACTATACCCAATTGCTGTCTGCTCTGTCTTTGACAATGAGAAATACTGAAATGAGGATAGTAAACTTCAGACACAAAGGTGCATTTTGGTTTGGGAAGGAATGTTTTGAGACAAAAAACGTTTAAGGACTCTGTAGTGCCAATATAGAAGGGACAATAGTAAAACTTTTCCTCAGTCCTACCATCTTATTCAAAAACATTATGAAGCTTTGATTGCACGAAAAAAGAAAGAAGCTATGTATAGGCAATGGAGCCTTTTGATAAACTCCTCTATCCAAAAAAATTCCAAACAATTTTGGTCTATAGTATCAGGGATATTAGGAAACCTAACAGGCCCAATTCAGTGTAATATTCCTGTCCAGGTGTGGGAATCTTATTTCTCCACCTTATTTAGAGGTCATGGAGAACAGATCTCCACAGAGATTGATTCTCATTCCTGGAACTTTGCAGATGTTCCACACTGGGCACCCATGACCCAAGCTGAAATAAAATTATTAATTACACAAATCAAATCTGGTAAATCTCCAGGAACTAACTCTGTAATGCTTGAGCTCCTGAAAGTCATATCACATGGTGGGCACCTTTATGCCCAGCCCTGTTTACTCCAATCAACGGGACTGCTCAATAACCCAATAACTGGTCTCAGGCTATTATAATTCCTATTTCTAAAAAAGGGGATAGGAATGATTCCTCCAGCTATCAACCCATTAGCCTACTTTCAGTAGTGGGTAAAATTTATGCCTGATACCTTAATAACAGACTTATCAACTGGATTGAGGATGAAAATATTTTAGGAGATGAGCAGGCTGGCTTTAGAAAGAACAGGTCAACACTTGACCATTGCTTAATTTTAAGCCACCTATCGGAAAAGTTTGCCAGATCATTTAGGTCCAAATTATACGTGGCCTTTATAGATTTAAAATCAGCCTTCGATTCGATATCCAGAGATCAACTGTGGGCTAAACGTTCTTCCTCTTCTATGGATAAAAGACTTCTCTTGTTAATTATGTCCCTATACCACAATACCACCATACAAATTAAATGTGGTATACAGGGTAGTCTAACTAAAGCTATTTCTATCTATAAAGGAGTCTGTCAAGGCTGCATCTTGACACTTACTCTCTTTAATTTGTACCTCAATGATCTTGCCAAAATCTTTGATTTAGAGTCCTTTCATGCTCCAAACCTCGTTACTGTTAAAATCCTCTTACTCCTGTAAGCAGATGCTGCTGCCCTGTTCTCCTTTAGTAAAGTGGGCTTTAAGCATACGCTGAGAGCTTTTGTGGATTACTGTAAAGATAATCTACTAACCGTCAACTTTAACAAAACTAAAATTATGTTTTTTTTCAAAAGTCACTCTCAGTCTGAATGGATTATAGCAGGACAAAAGATCGAACTGGTTAGACGGTTTAGATATTTAGGTGTCATTTTCCAATCTACTGGTACTTGGGCATCTCGTCAAACCTCTGCCTTCCAATCTGCATCTAATAGTGCCAAAGCTATAGTCCATTTTTATTATACTAAAGGTGGGCAATTTATTCCTGCTGCCCTTAGAGTATTTAAGGCCAAAGCATTGCCCCAATTCAGCATCCCTATCTGGATTTTACGTTTTTCTATGGCTATGGAACAAATACTCTCAGTGGTTTTGTAGCGATTATTTGGTGTACCTACCTGTGTGCCATCAGCAGTACTTCAGCTTGAAGCAGGTATTTCATCTGTGGAATGCACAGCTTGACTATGGGCATTAACATACTGGCTTAAAATTTTCTATTCAAAACCTGAATTTGGTTACATACACCTTTTGCCAGCAGACAGTTATCAAAGCCAGTGGTCCAAAGCCATCAATGGCAAAGTAAAAAGATTAGGCTTTTCTGATGCTTTTCTTTCTACTCAAGATTTGGCCAAGGCTAAAATGATCCTTGATCGCTGTATTAAAGATTTGGATATACAGTACTTGCTATCTGTTGCTTGTACTTCCTGTTCTCCAATCCACCTGGGACTGTCATTTAATAGTGAGAGGGGTGCAAATTACGTGGATAATTTTGACTATCACCAAATACCATAGGGTTTTTGCCAAAGCCCATTTTAACGTTATACATCAGCCTTTCTAGATAGTCGCTTTCAGGGAATTTCTTATAAAGAGTGGTTTTATCCCTGTGGTGATGGCTCAATAGAGTCTTTATCCCATATAATTCTTTTTTGTAACTTTTACTGAGACAATAGACTCAGATTAATTTCACCTCTCTTAAATAAACTACCTGGCAGACCCCCTGAATGGTATCCAGCCTATCTGCTAGGAGACATAAAGAAATCTGTAAAAGAAATTGTTGCAAAGTTTCTTCCTGCTGCGGTTAATACTCGTAAAATTATGATTAAGGCACATATGTAACACTTTGAGTCTGCGGTTATATGCTTTCTTTTAGTTTGTCTGTTCTCTGCTCTGTTTTAAACATTCTTTTTACAATAGATTTTACATGCTTTTAATGGTTCACGACTTCCTAATTAAGAATGCTTGAATGACTGTTTTAATCATAATACATGCCCCATGCTTTACTTGTTTTTTTAAGATCCATATGCTCAAATGATTTCGGTTTTAACAATCATGTTTTTAACTTTTGTACTAACTATGTTGTTATTGTTTTGCTCATTTTATTGGGTCTGTGGCTGCACAATAAATCCAATCAATCAGTTTAGGGAGGATATTTGGAATTCTCAGCCAAAGAGCTCTAGTACCTCACCAAACTACAAACCCCAGGATTCCATAGGATGCAGCCATAGCAGTTATAGTGGAATTATAGTGCTATAATTGAGTAATGTGAAAGGACCCCAAGACATTTTGCTGCCTGAGGCAAATCCTGTCCTCACCTGTCAAGGTGCATAGTACCCAAAGGTACCCAAATTATTTTGGCAGATGAGTCAGAAAATTCCACATATGCCTCATTCCATGATTGGTGCTTTTTTGACATCTTAAATCTGCTGTCCAGTGCACTGCTCCATTCACTTTAATGGCAATATTGAACCTGGCAGCTGCACAGGGAAGCAGTTACAAGAGAAACTTTCTTCACAGCTGCCACTGAGGCCATTTCCACACTACATTGTGATAGTGTTATTATTCCACTTTCAACAACCTGTGCAATTCTGGGGTTTGTAGTTTCCTGAGGCCAAAGAGCTCTCTGGCTGAGAATTCTAAATGCCCTTCTCTAAACTACGAGCTCCAGGATTCCACAGGATGTTGAAAGTGGAATAATAGCACTATAACAGTATAGTGTGGAAATGGCCTAAGTGGTCAATCTGCATCCATATTTCTGGGTGGTGTTGAGGAAACACATATGCCCTCACAGGTACATCTGATGAAATGTGAGAGATGGCCTTTTTGGTGGTTGCTCCCAGGCTCTGGTATTCACTGCCTAGAGAAGTTAGACTGTTCTCCTCCTTGCTATCTTTTCATAGAAAGCTGAACATCTTTTTGTTTCAGCCGTTCTTTGAGGGCTGACTGCTTTTTTTATTTGCTGTGTTGTTTAGATTTGTTGTTCTTTTTAATGGTCTATTTTCAACGGCTTTTTATTTTATTGATAGTTTAATTATATTTTAACTTTTGTACTGTATCTTTTAGCTGCATCTGTTTTAACTTGTGTAAGCTGTCTTGAGTCACAGATTGGGCAAAAGGGGAGGACATTAAGGATAACAATAATAATTCCATTTTGCAACCTCCTCACACAAAAGGAGTATGCAAAATGGTACACTGCTGTTGAGATTATAACCTGTTCTTTGAATGCATATTTGTGGGCTACAGAGCTCAAGCAAGAATTCAGGGAGAAGAGTATGGGGATTTTTTGAAAAGTGGGAGAGGGTAGCAGTTCCTCTCAAATCTGCCCTGTCCTGCGCTTTGCACAAACAATTTTGACAACTGACCAAAAGTTAAAAACAAACCTATTGATTGCTGTGACATCATCCTGAAGATAGGAGTAATATTAAAATATTATTAAGCATTTCTGCCTGAAAACCAGCTCTGAGAATGAAGACCCACTCCAGTGACCTTGCTGTCGTTACATCCGGTCCAAAGTATCCAAGTATTTGCCCATTCTTGCCACTACAGTTTTCAGCTGGTGGAAAGCCTCCCGGTCGACATGCCATACGAACCAAACAGCAATGCTGCAAAACCATTGTACCAAGCATGGATGGAGCTCTTAAATATGACCCAAGAAAGCATTCACATGGCTTCTTACTATTGGACATTGACTGGAGAAGATATTGGTGTCAATGACACATCATCTAAGCAGGTAAGACAAGAAGCTTTTTTTTTTTTTTTTAATGAAATCTGCAGCTGGAGGTAAGGAGTGAGGGCAATTAAGTGGCACAGGCTAACTTCTGTTTTTGAATGCCCAGCATAGGAAGTCCCCATAAACAATTCCCAGCATCCCGCTTTAGACTCATCTAATATATAAAAGTCAGTTTGTTTCTCTGAGTCAGGCAAAGACCTCATATGATTGGCTGTGTCAGGCAAAGAACTCATATGATTGTCTGCCTAAGAAGATTCTGCAGAATCCTGGGGTTTGCAGTTTAGGGAGGGGCCTTTAGAATTCTCAGCTCTTGGGCCTCAAGTTAACTATGTCTGTCTTGAATAGGCTGGTTGCTATGGAGATGAGGCCTAGTAGCAAGGAGGAGGGCAATGTATTCCCTCTGGAACCCAACCTCTCTGTATTAATAACTCTGAATACAGATTGATTTGGGGAATATAGGGAAAAGTTACAGGTACTGGACAAGACAGTTTGGGGAATTAGAGACCCAGGATCTCAAATCTTTCTAACAAGTGTCACCTATGAGAAAATAAATCCCAGGCAACGCCGGGTATATACGCTAGTAGAATCATGGCCTCTTTCAGGAATTTTAGACTCTTGAAGTGGGAAAAGACTGCAAAGCCACCTCAATCCATCATTTCATTTTTCATATTACCATACACAGCTTCCAGACTCAGCCAGTTTCTTGCTGCTGATGCAGTCACCTTGAAATCCTTTTGTTCATTCAGCTGTGATTCTGCTACTGCATGTAGCAAGGGTGAGAACTGCCCATTCTCTAGATGATGTTGGACTACATCTATGAGCAGTCCTAGCCAGCAGGAGCACATTGGCCCCATGTGGAAATTGGGGGGGGGGCACCCAACAAGATTGGTAATGCCTGACTGCAGGGCTAGGTAAACACTTTTGGGGCAAGGTAGTGGCTCTGGGCTGAGCAGGAAGTTGTTTTAGACTCTGCATGAAGGGGGGAGGTACTAGGGAGGGGCTTATGCTCCCCTCTCTCTCTCTCTTATTTCATGTAGGATGGGAAAAGACTCCGGAGACCTGCTGTGTTTGCAGTTGCAAGGAAGGTGGGTTAGAGAGGACAGAGATCATCTTCCTGCTTGAGGGAGCTTTACAGTTCTTCATCCTGCTCCAAGAGCTTTTCAGGAATAAAGTTACAGGAGCCCTGTCTCATGTTCAACATAGCAACCTCACCTTGAGGGGATGCATGCATGTGAAAGCCACCTTTTGTCCACCCTTGGTTTAGAACGTGGATAGAGGTATCTCACCCAGAACCTGATATGTGATACAAAAACAATGATTTGCCTTCTGCAGGGTGAACATATTCTGAAGAAGTTTGAAAGTCTGCTTTTGAAGAATATATCTCTGTTTATTGCAACAAATGCGCCACCTAAGGTTAACCAGTCCACTGATCTTGAGATCTTGGAGAGAAAAGGTAATTGTCTATGAAACAAATTCGATCTTGTCTCTGGCCAAGTAGACTGACCCCCTCTGAAAATGCATCTAACATTTCAAAAGTAGTCATAAAACGGAATGTTGTAAAACCACGCACAAATGCCAAAAATAGAGAAAGCAACTAGATAAATTATAATGTTGCCCAGAATTCAGTAGCCCAAAATATTTTGCACATGGCCAGAATTAAGTCTGACAGCTTGTTGAAAGAACCATGTCTTTGCTGCCTGTCCAAAGGTTAAACAGAAAGAACAAGGTTAAAAGACACCTTGAGCATTCCAAAGGGTAGATGCAGTGTTTAAGAAAGCCCTGTACCTGTGGGGAGGGGAATTGGGACCTGGAAGAAGGCATTGCATCATAACGAAGGTGAGGCCTTGCAGGAAAAAGAAGACCGAGAAGCAGAAAGATAGCAGAGACTGAAGAATGGATAGGAAAGCTACCATTTGGAAGATATATAGAGGTGACTTGTTCCTACTGTTAGGTAGGGGTGTAATTCTTCACTAATTTAATTTTCAAAAGAAGTGGTTCCTTGACTTTCATGAGGGTTCAAGACTCAGAACCCTTGCAAAAGTAAAAAAAAACTGAGAATAACTTCCCCCAATGCATGAGTGGTCCCTCTTCCCACCCCTACACTTGTCTTTTGCCTGAGCACACTGCCTTCCTTCCAGGTGCCTGGGCAAAACACAAGGGAATGGGAGGGGGCAGCTACACCCCCCCGAGAAGGCACATGTGGGCCTTCTACACATGTGGGGTTGCTTCCCTCATTTGCTTGCCTTTAGGCCAGGTGCATGGAAGGAAGGCACGTGTACTCAGATAAAAGGCAGGGGAATGGGAGGGGGAGAATGAGGGAAGCAAGCGGGCACCTCACAAATAATCAAATTTGCGAAGGTCAAATCTCCGAATGTGGAGGGAAGACTTTAATTACAGTTGGCCCACCACATTCATAGGGGTTAGGATGGCAGGATCCTCACAAAAATGGAAAAACTGTGAATATCTATAGGCTCTCAAACCATAAAAAAGTACAGCCTGTGGATTCACCACATATCGTACTCACCAGTAAATTGTTTAAATGTTATAAAACAATCTTACACATTTGAATCTAAAATAGAGAGCATGCCAGCTGCCTGGTTCTGCCTTTGACATAGCAGGGTTCCTTCACAAGGTAGAAATGGGGAGCTGGTGGGGCTTGCTGCTGACTCCACTACTGCCCTACACCATTTTAATAGGGACTTACAAGCCTCGTCTTGCGTTCACAGTCTCTCTCAGTCTTGTGATACTTGCAGAGAAACTGTGAATGCGAGGTGAGGCTTGTAAGTCCCCCTTAAAAATGGCATAGGGCAGCAGCAGAGGCAGTGGCAAATAATCCACGAATACTCAAATCCTCAAATGTTTAACCTGTGGATATGGAAAGCCACCTGCAGTAATCTTAGGAACTGTGTTGCCTCTGTGAACATTTTTTTCAAAAAGTGCAGTTTTCAAATACTATTCTCACTTTAAGGCTTGTTACATGCAAAATTCAGATGTATGTATGTGGCTGGGTTGGTTGTACCAAACCCAGCACTTTCTATGACAGAAACATTATTTTCTGCTCCCAAAGTAATAATTTTGTGCATCAATATTACTGGGAAGCAGCAGTGGCACTCCCAGGCCTTTGGAGTCCTGAGATGTGTATTTTAGGTAGTCCACCCTGACTCCCTAAGTCAGTCTGCTATCCTCAGGTGACCTGCAGGATGCTATAGTATTATTGATGTCCAAGTACGATTCAGTTGTCAAATCAGGTTAGCTTTGGTCCATGGAATGAAAGAGTTGCCTCGTCCTTTACTTCAAGGTAACATGTATTGACTTTAGTACATGCTCAGAATCTGGCAGGTCTGTTGCAAAATTGCAGGCTCTGGTTTGATCCAGAGGCATTTATAGTCAGACAAGGGAATTAGGTGATGTTTGAAATATTGAGACTTTCTTAGGACATAAACATACATCTCTTCCTTTTTCACAGGGGCCCATGTAAGAAGGATAAATTTTGGACACCTGACACGTGGTGTCCTACACACAAAATTCTGGATTGTAGACAGGAAACACATCTTTCTTGGTAGTCCCAATGTGGACTGGAGGGCCCTGACACAGGTGAGAGATTTGAGTATAGGAAATTGAAGGGATTAAAGTAGACTGATTTGACAATATATAACAAATTGATAGAATCTGTATTGAAAATTCCCAGGAACAAATCCTAATTCTTTCTATTTGGAAAGAATATTAAAGTTGTTAAGCCCATTTGTTGAGTCCATTTTTCAAGACAGAAATAAGTTTGTTTCTAAGTTGTCTAATACTCAAGTTGCTGTGCTACTTCTGTGATTGTATAACGTTTGACAAGAAGGGACCCTTGCTATACTGAATGATCTGCCAAGGAACCACTGTAGGTTGGCTGGGAATTCATGTGTTGTAAAGGATTCTGGAAAATGTTGTATGGTATAAACACAGCACAGAACGAACACTGGCTAAGATTTTAGGACACTGAGTCATTCTGTGTAAACTGAAGGCTACATGAGACATGATGTAGAATAAGGGGATTATTTGGATTTTTTAAAGAGGACTAATAGCAAGAGAGAAGGTGAGAAGATCCCATCCGGAATACTGTGTCCAGCACTGGGCACCACAGTTCAAGAAGGATATTGAAAAGCTGGGACATGTCCAGAAGAGGGTGAACAAAATGATAAAAGGCCTGGAAATCATGCCCTATGAGGAGTGGCTTAGGGAGCTGGGTATTTTTAGCCTGAGGAAGAAAAGATTAAAAGGTGACACAATAGCCATGTTTAAATGTTTGAAAGGATGTCATATGGAAGATGCAGCAAGCTTGTTTTCTGCTGCTTCAGAGACTAGGGCCCTTTCTGCACCTTTCCTTCTTCTGGCGCTAAGGTGTGAGGATCGCGTGAGCAGCCTCTGGCAAGAGGCTCTCGCATCCAGGGTCCTTCGGCTCTGCATGAGCTGCCTGCTCGCGCGAGAGCCCTGCCTCTTCCTTCTGCAGCACAGCCTGGGAGTTTCCTGGGGCAGGAAGCGTGACTGGTGTGGCTCCGGAGGCTCCGCACGCCAGGTAAGTGTGCACGGGGCCCAAGAGCAATGCGTGATCTCGCACCATTTTTGGCTTCTAGCGGAAAATGAAAAGGTACGTTATCGGTGCCTGTCGGCCCCTGGAACATCACACGATTGTAAGTGCGTCATGCAGATTGCTCCTCATAATCACACGCTCCAGGCACCCTTCTGCATGGAAAATGCCATGCGAAAAGGACCTAGGACATGGAGCAGTGGCTTTGAACTTCAGGAAAAGAGATTCCACCTAAACTGTAGGAAGAGCTTCCTGATTGATAAGAGCAGTTTGACAGTGGAATACCATGCCTTGGAATGTGATGGAGTCTCCTTCTTTGGAGTTTTTTAAACAGCAGTGGATGGTCATCTGTTGAGAATGCTTTGATCGTGTATTCCTGCATGTCAGGGAGTTGTACTCAATGGCCCTTGTAGTCATAGAATCATAGAATCATGGAATCATAGAAATGTAGAGTTGGAAGAGACCACAGGGGCCATCCAGTCCAACCCCCTGCCATGCAGGAACCCCTCAAAGCACTCCCGACAGATGGCTATCCAGCCTCTGCTTAAAAACCTCCAAAGAAGGAGACTCCACCACACTCTGAGGCAGCACATTCCACCACCGGATAGCTCTGACCGTCAGGAAGTTCTTCCTGAGGTTCAAGTGGAATCTCCTTTCCTGCAGCTTGAATCCATTGCTCCTTGTCCTGGTCTCTGGAGCAGCAGAAAACAAGCCCTCTCCCTCCTCTACATGGCATCCCTTCAAATATTTAAATATGGCTATCATGTCCCCTCTTAACCTTCTCTTCTGCAGACTAAACATACCCAGCAATCTAAGTCTATCCTTATAGGGCATGGCTTCCAGGCCTCTCACCATTTTGGTCGCCCTCCTCTGGACTTGCTCCAGCTTGACCATGTCCTTCTTGAATTGGGGTGCCCAGAACTGGACACAGTATTCAAGATGAGGTCTAACCAAAGCAGAGTAGAGTGGTACCAGTACCTCCCTCAATCTAGACACCATACTCCTACTGATGCAGCTGAGAATTACATTGGTTTTCTTGGCTGCCGCATCACACTGCTGACTCATGTTCAGCTTGTGGTCTATGAAGACTCCTAGATCCCTTTCACACGTACTGCTATCCAGCCACGTGTCCCCCATCCATATTTCTGTATTCCATTTTTTCTACCTAAGTGTAGGACCTTACACTTCTCTCTGTTGAATTTCATTTTGTTAGCCTTGGCCCAGCTCTCCAATCTATCCAGGTCATTTTGAATTTTGATCCTGTCCTCTGGCGTATTAGCAACCCCTCCCAATTTTGTGTCATTGCAAATTTGATGAGCATGCCCTCTATTCCTTCATCCAAGTCATTGATAAAGATATTGAACATCACTGGGCCCAGGACAGAACCCTGTGGCACCCCACTAGTTGCTTCTCTCCAGGATGAGAATCAGCCATTCGTGATCACCCTTTGGGTTTGGTCAGTCAACCAATTACAAATCCAACTAACCAGCTTCTTTGCAAGAATGTCATGGGGAACTTTGTCAAAGGCCTTACTGAAATCGAGATATGCTACATCCACAGCATTCTCTTCATCTATCAAGCTAGTAACTCTATCATAAAAAGAGATAAGATTAGTCTGGCATGACTTATTTTTGAGAAATCCATGTTGACTTCTCGTGATTACCGCATTGCTTTCTAAGTGATTAGAAACTGACTGCTTAATGATCTGCTCCAGGATCTTTCCGGGTACTGATGTCAGGCTGACTGGGCGATAATTATTTGGGTCCTCTTTTTTTTCCCTTCTTGAAGATGGGGACAACATTTGCCCTCTCCTGGCCTCCAAGATTTCTCAAAGATTATAGCAAGTGGTTCCAAAATGACCTCTGCCAGTAGTCTCTTCCAGCTCTATGATCCCATGATCGTATGAATTAGGAATATTGGACAGGGTGCAAGGACCTTAATCCTTTCTTCCTGTACTGTTTTCCCAATGAAATCTTCCCCTTCAAAAATGTTATTTGCCCATATGAGGAAACACACAGATACCACATGATTCTTCTTATCTCCCACTGTCATGGTCATGTGATGTTTAAAGATCTTTTACAACCCATCAACTCTGGACTTTGTATCTTTTAGACACACCCAAGAAATCCCATGGCTGTATGTTGTGGATAAAAAAAAAGTCAGTCTTGGTGGGTTAGCTGACTTTTGGGAAAGTTAATCTACCAGAACTGCTTTCTCCTGATGAATCCCTGAGTTCTCATATTATGTGTGATATCATAAGAAAACGGAAAGCAGTATTATACCAAGTTTAATACTATTTATTGGTCTAGCCCAGTACAGCATTCCATGACTAGTAGCAATTCGCACATGTCTTAAGCAAAGGTCTTTCCTGTCATCTGTTGCCTGATCCTTAAAAAATAACAAAAACATGTATTCTGTTTGTTGTTCTAATTATTTTAATATAAATGATTACTATATTTCAATGATTGCTTATTAATATAAAGTAATCTAGATAAGTTAACAATGAATAATAAACTTGAGAAATTAAGTAAATATTTAAAATGATAAGTGATAAGCAACAATTAATAATCATGGGATAAAATGAATAGCTTAATAATTAAGTGTAAATGTTTAAACAGTATGAACTGTTTGCAACAAGGGCGGGAACAAATGTTAGTTATGTTTTGTTAGTCTTTGTTTTAGATATGTGTAGATTGAGATATCTGCTGATGTTTGTATGGATGTATTTTTGTTGTTGTTTTGAATGTTTGATTTGTGGGGTTTTTTTGTTTAATAAAAAAAGAGTCAAAAATCCTCAACAAAACAACAGCAACAGCAGCAACAACAACAACAACAAACCCCAAAAACCCTGTAGTTGTTAAGAGTTCGAACTTGTGATTTTCTACATGCAAAGTATTTGCTTTCCCATTGAACTATGATATCAATAACAGATTGAAAGACAACATGTTATGTGACTACGGAGGAAATGCTGAGTTTAGCCCTGAATTAACTGACTTACACAGCTCTTAAAAGAGTATAGACTTTTTTATTTTTTATTTTTCTTTAATTTTTCTCTAATCTGTCTATATAAAAGCCAATGGCATTTTATGCCAGATTCATTCATTTCTAGTTGAGATTTAGTTTTAATTTGTTTTTGTTGCATTTCCACCATGTCTTCATATTTAATCCACTTATCAAATAAAATGTTTCCTTTCTTATAAAAAGCTTTGTGAGGCGATATCCATTTCGGAGTTTTTACACAGGCTCTTATAATATATTTTCTCCAGATCTTTAAAAGAGCATTTCTTAAATAATGACGATTAAACTCTTTATTACTCTTCCCTTTGTTATACCACAAATAATAATGCCATGAAATGCAATGAAAGTATCTAAAAAGGTCCATACTTTGTGGCTGGCAGTATGGAGCTTTTTAGGCACTTTCACTTGAAGAAGAGTCTCTCCATATATACATCTGTCTGAGCCCTGAGGTCTGTTAGAAGGGCCCTCTTTGGGTACCACCAGTTGGGTCAATACATTATGTGAGGTTGCAGGAACAGGCCTCTGTTGTGGCACCCTGGTTGTGGAATCTCTTCCCCTTAGAGGCCTGACTGGCACCTTCCTTGGCTTCATTTTAATGCCAGGTTTATTTCTGTTAAAGCCTTTGGAGTCCAATGATTTCATCCCATTGGTACATGGTTTTAACTTTGCTAGATAGTTTTTAGATGGTAAATTATTTTTTATGTATTCCTATTTTGAATTGTTTAAAATTGTTTAAATTGAATTTATTGCATGGTGGCCTAAGATCTTTGGATATATGGCAGGGTAAAAATATTTTAATAAATAATGGATAATACAGTTATCATTCTAAAAGGGGCACTCAGCACATCAAAAAAGATGAATTGCAACATATGTTTGGTGTGAAATGCTGCTCACTTGTGTTTCCCTTTCTGCAGGTGAAAGAGATTGGGGTTTTGATCAATAATTGCAGTTCCTTAGCTAATGACCTTTGGAAAACCTTTAGAACATACTGGGATCTTGGGGAACCAAATGCCACCATCCCATCTCCATGGCCAAGCAATTATACTACCAATATTAATAGGGAGAGTCCCTTGGAAGTACAGTTCAATGGAACCTCCACCAAAGTGTATTTTTCCGTAAGTAGCCTCAGGGTTATACTAGACATTAAAAAGAACATGTATTCTCCATAACCTACTAATATATAAAAGTCAAAGTTTGTTTGTCTGTGTCAGGCAGACGAAGACCTCATATGATTGGCTGTGTCAGACGAAGACCTCATATGATTGGCTGCCTGTGAAGATTCTATGGAATCGTGGGGTTGGCAGTTTAAGGAGGGGTCTTTAGAATTCTCAGCCTGAGAGCTCTTGGGCCTGGCTGGTTGCTATGGAGGCAAGGCCTAGCAGTAAGGAGGAGGGCAGTATATTCCCTCAGAAACCCAACCTCTCTATGTTAGTAACTCTGAATACAGATTGGATTGGGGAATATGGGGAAAAGTTACAGATACTGGACACGACAGTTTGGGGAATTAGAGATACAGGATCTCCACTCTCTCTAACGAGTATCACCTATGAGAAAATAAAATCCTGGGCAATGCTGGGTATATATGCTAGTATAGCATGTTTTCCATCGCAGTCAGATCTTCTCAGACTTACAAATTAGACTTACAAATTTAAGGCTATGTGTACCTTCCAATCACCAATTACAAATTAAAGCATGCCTAATGCAAGATAGAGCTGAGGACAATACAGATCCATGACAAACAACTGTCTTTCATAATTTAAGGGAGCCTGAAATGGTAAGCGTTAACCTAAAAGCAGCATTTTTGCAGCTGGGAATTTTTTCGTACTGAATGAATTTGGGATTGATAGATTATGTTGTAGTAATTGAAGTTCTCCTTTGCTTTAGGCTTCTCCTTCTTCATTTTGCCCAGGGGTCGTACCTTTGACCTTGTAGCAGTTCTTGATGTTATCTATGATGCAGAAGAGTTTATATACATCTCCATGATGGCGTATTTTCCTACAAGCCACTTCAGGCACCCACCAAGGTATCAGATTAAATCAGAATGTATATCATATATTCAGCTAAATACCAATTGATTTGGTGGTCTCACTGAAAAGCAAACAACTTAAATTATATGGGCCTACTTTTTATAGGGATGGTCATCCTTTTTCTGGATTCTATCTGGACTGGGAGAAGGGGCTTACAGAGATTAAATGTTTTTCCATACAGGTGTCCTCCACTTTTTTGACAGGTTATGCACTGGAGCACTGTCAGAAAATGGAACTGAAAAGTTAGAGGATCTGGGGCATTTCTTGGTAGTTGCTGTGATTCACTTATTTATTTAATTTACAGTCTACCTTTCTCCTGGTGTGGGACTCAAGGCAGCTTATGGTGTAGGTTGAAACAGAATATATTTAGAACAATATATGGCAGAAAAATTGTAAAAAAACAAACAAACAAAAAACAATTGTATTAAAATGTTTTTAAAAGTTTAAAGGATACTTAAAACATGAGGTAAAGGTTATTATAGCACACCTCACTGAAAGGCCCTTCGGTCACAGATAGTTAAAGATATTTTTTTAAAAAAGGTCTTTGTCTGCTGGCAAAAAGAGATCAAAGAAGGGGCCAATGGAGCATCCCATGGGAGAGAGTTCCATAGAGTGAGAGCATCCACCAGGAGGGCCCTCTTCTGTGCCTTTACCAACTGTAACTGTGATGGGACAGAAAGAAAGCCCACTTGGGCAGGGCTAATTCTTGAATGCTCTAATGCAGCAGTTCTCAACCTGTGGGTCATGACCCCTTTGGGGGTCGAACGACTCTTTCACAGGGGTCGCCTAAGACCATCGGAAAATACGTATTTCCAATGGTCTTAGGCTCCATTCCCTCCTCGGTGGTGGTGCGCAAGTGTGAGCCACATGCCCGCATCCTCCTGCCCCCTTTGGCGGGAGCGTGTGCAGCCACAGCGTCGCCACAGCAGGAGTGGTGGTGCGCAAGTGCGAGCCACGCGCTCGCGTCCTCCTGCCCCCTGTTCAGAAGGGACTGAAATTGCTCCCCTTCTCCACTACCGGGAGAACCTCCCGTCTGACAGGTCAGCTTGGGGGGGCGGCGGCAGCACGGGGGGAGGCCCCCTCCTTGCCACGGCCCCTGCCCCACTCGCCACGGAGGGGGGCGCTGCAGAAGGGCCGGGGGGGCGCAAGGTGGCACTTTTCTGGGGGGGCGAGCTGCACCTGGCGCAAAAGACAAAGGCGCTGGGATTCTTCCCCCCCGGGCCAGGAAATTTTTCCCACACTGCCCCCTCAGCAGAAATGAGAGCGAAGCAGAAGCAGAGCCTGGGGAGGGGGTTCTCGGAGTTTTTTCCCGAGGGGAAACGCGGGTTCCTCTTTCCCTCCCTGTCCGCCCCCCCCCCCCGTTCCTGGCTGGCAAGGCAGCCTTTGCCGTAGGGGGGGCATTGTAAATAATAAATAAATAATTTTATGGTTGGGGGTCACCACAACATGAGGAACTGTATTAAAGTGTCGTGGCATTAGGAAGGTTGTGAACCACTGCTCTAATGCCCCGACAGGTTCTCTAACAGTAGCAAAATCCTGGGACCAAAAGATGTCTTTTATTTGGCAGAGCAGAAATCATGTACAGTAGGACCCCTATATCTGTGAGGGATTGGTTCCGCCCACCCCCATGGATACTGAGATCTGTGAATAGGGGTGAACGTCCTGTCGTCTGCCTGCCCCCTGCCAATCGAGGTGGTGAGGAGGCGGGATCACACTCCTCACTCCTCTCCTGCCCACCGCTGCTGCGATCAGGCCTGGGGCAAGGGGCAGGAGGAGGTGAGGGGTGTGATTGCATGCCTCTTGCCTCTTTCTTACCGGCCTCCAGGGCAATCGGGCCCGGAGCAAGAGGCAGGAGGAGGCGAGGGGTGCGATCACCTGCCTCTCGCCTCTTTCCTGCCCGCTGCCAGGACAATCAGGCCAGGGCGAGGGGCAAGAAGTGGCAACGGGTGCAATCCCGTGCTCCTCGCTTCTCTCCTGCCCATCACCACCGCGATGGTAGCAGCGGGGAGCCAACCGTGGATAACTGAATCAGCAGATAATGAATCCACGGATAAGGGCGTCATACTGTATTTTACTGGCTGCTCTCAGTGAATGGTCTGAAGTTACATGTTGATGTTACACTATATTAACCAGCAATGAGAAATTTGTTTTTGATTTTTAAAATATAAGAACCTATCAACATAAACAGTTTATGTATGCATGTATGTATGTATATATATATGTGGGGGGGGTAAAAAGAGCTTGAGGATTTTTAAAATTAAATTTGACAGAAACTGAAATGACAGATTGGATCATCCAGAGCCATCATTTTGTATGCTTAAGCATTAAAGTTTTTAGTCTCAAAAATGTTTGTGGTGATGAATCAGGTTTGCCACTCTTTTTTTTTCCTTGGAGGTGCTTTAGCTTTAGTACCTATATGGTACAATATGGTTCTCTGTACCTTTTGAATTTCGTTGGTGCAGACTGGGGAAATTTGAAGAATTTACTGAAATGTGCATATTTCTTCATATTTGAAAAGAACAAATTTGATGTTTTTAAATAAAAAAAAATAAGCAAACATGAAAGAAAGTGAGATTGCTAGATTTTCTTGTCCCTTGTGAAGATTCATTATGTCTAAATGGCCTTAAGTACAAAGTAGAGTAAGGTAGCAATGCAGTTAGAGAAAGATATCTAGATAGTATCAAGAAACAGGCAAAATGGTATGATCTTGTTCTGGTCCATTTTCCCTATTTGATTCAGATGAAAAAGGAAGCCAAAAGTAGAGTGATAACTGTGCATAGAAAACTTTCCATTGCTAATATTACTGTGTTGTTTTTGCAGATACTGGCCACCCATTGACAATTCTCTCAGAAATGTGGCACTTAGCCGTAATATACAGATAAGGCTTTTGGTCAGCTGCTGGATCCATACCGATCCATCTATGTTTCACTACTTGAAGTCACTGAGTGTCCTCAACAATCCAAGCGCCAACATCACAATAGAAGTGGTAAAACAAATATGCTTTGGGACTTCAGTGTGCGTTTTTCATATGTCACACGCCTGTCATAGAAAGGAGAGTAGGTAACAGGTTGCTAGAGAGAGTCCAAGAGTGAGTCATACATCTATGTGCCATGTGGAAATATTACAATTCTCTTACACCCCCTAAATGCAGATGCTGTATAGCTCTTTCATAGCATATCTGCCAAATTTAAAAAGAATCCCAATATTTATCTTTAAAATAATTTATTTTGCTTTCTGTCCCACTCTACAAATTTATTGGAATAGCAAGCAAGATGCTTGAAGGCATTTTTAGTACATGTGTGGAAATACACCACGGAAGGCAGAAAGTATTTGGAGAAATTATATTATTAGTTGTAATGACGATGATGATGACAACAACAAAAACTGAAATACAATTTAGGTTTTCTGTGAAAACCATTTTTGCCTATCTGGTGACCACAGTACCTGGCAAAAGTCAAATAATCGATTAAGAATTTTAAATGGAAATATATTTGTACATTGCTCAACCTAAATGAACATCTATTTTAAAAACAACTATATCACAATTTAACTTAATAAACAAAAGATACTTAAAAAATGTGTGTATGCATGTGTGTGTGTCAAAATGAGTAATATGGAATGTTTCCTGTTCCTTATAATAAATAATACGAAATAATAACAAATGGTTGCAATAAAATGGCTTAATAATAATTAAATAGCTTAAAAATGAGAAGATCAGACTCATCAGTATTGTAGAGCATCTAGATTTTAAGAAGTGTATTCATACTTATACTGATTGTTGTGTCACTCTGCTGACATAGTTGTTGGTTATTTTTTTTTTACCTAGTTCATATTGTTTAGAAGGAGAACACAGAGAATGTATTCAGAAAATACATCTTGCTGCCTGGGGCAGAACAGTAAATGTTGTCTCCCCCCATCCAAGTCAAGCACAATATAGTAAATAAAACCAAATTATTTGGGTAAATGAACTAGAAACAATCACAAGTGCCTCCCTGCTAATAAAGTAACTTACTACTAATAAGAACTTACTAACTAACAAACTTCTGCCCTTTCCTGGCATCCAAAATCTGCTGTCCAAAGTGGCACAGTTATCCTGCCTGATAACCGGGCTGGCTTCAAATTTATCATGGGGAGCATTGAATCTACTTACCAAACTGACTGAGTGAATCTGTAGCAACTTAACTCTTTGGCCATACTGATCTGTTACAAAAATCCTCCATATTACTTGGAAGAATAACCACCTCCTTTGGTTGTTTGATTGATGTTTGTCCAGTACTGATGCTGTAGGCAAAGCTGCCTGGGCTGAAAAGAACTTGGTTCAGTTATACCTCAGCCTGGGGAAAAATCATACTGACTTGCATTTAGAGTTGTAGCAATTCTGAGATGCTGTATGTTCAAAAAGCACCATTCATTGCTAAGTGCTGTTATTCTTTCTAGTTGTTAGTTCTCTTTGTTGGCTAATGGAACAGAAAAGTCCAGACCATTTTCAAGGTTATCAGTCTCTTGTAATTTAGCCACAGGCTATTCTATTGTAGTATGTTATTTGGAAATGCAGACAATTCGTGTGTTTTCATAAAGTGTTTCATCAGTCTTCATTCTATCCATGTTTTGTATTTTTATCTTATCAGAAGATCTTCATCGTTCCGATTGGAAACCATACCAATATTCCTTTTGCAAGACTGAATCACAACAAATACATGGTTACAGAGAAGGCAGCCTATGTTGGTAAGCGCTGTGGCTTGGAACAAGGTTTATGTGTGGGCACTATGCTAAATATTTTTTTCCCACTAGATGACCTTGGGTTACATATGCTGCCCCTCCTCCCAGATTCTCGAAAGCTGCTTTTAAAAATAGTCTTAAAATTCCAAATCCACAAAGTGGTTATCATTATTGCTACCCATTTTTAAGAAGCACTAACTCCCTATTTTCCTGCTTCTCATGTATAACTACAATAGTTACTTTTAAAACCACATACATCTGAATGCTGCAAGACACTTGCCTGTGATACCAAACAGTCGCCTTCTATAACAGTTGCATCAATACCCACAACAAAGCATGAGGCACGGCACAAGCTAATATTTGAACCCTTTGATATCCCTCTTCTGTCATTTAGGAAGGCCATAGTTCCATATCTGCAAAAGTAACTAACAATTTACAATTACACTTCAAAAGTAGCAAAGTTTTTCCACATTCTTACCATCATAATGTAACTTAGACATACCTTAGTTATTGCAAAAAGGAATTTGTTATAAGAAACTTTATTGTTATGTGACATTAATTTGGCTTTGACTTACAGTGACCATAGGAATGAAAGATCTCTATGAGCCCTGGTCATCAGCACCCCTGTTACCACCACTTGCATACCCCATCCTGAGCAATAGCAAAATCGGCATGAAATATTATATAAAAATTAGACACTTATGGCTAGGAAATATGTGGCAAGCAGGACTATGGCTGCATACCTGAGCTAGGTCATCATGGTCTCAGCATGGACAGGTCATAAGGTCAAGAAGAATTAAGTGGGAAAGCCCAGAGTTTTTAGACTTCCAGTAATCCTGTCAACAATCTGATATTTGAATACAATGGTCAATGAAACTGCCCAGGCGTGGCAAACAAGCACCTCTAATGTGCCCATTTCCTACCCAAACCTTCCCCCTTTCACATTACCCAAGCAAGATATTAAGAGGCTGTCAGGACTCTCATCAATGTTTTGTCACTTAAAGGAAGACAATCAGTCCATTCCACACTCCTTTTGTTAACTCTGCCAGAAAGCAAAACTTGCCCCTTCAGGGTAGGAAAAAGAGTATTTAAACCCTAGCTCCAACCATGGCACTTTGCTAGCACTTTGGGCATCAGGCTACACCCCACTCTCTCATTCCTCCGTGCTGCTTTCAGACCCTTGCGTTTAAGCCACCTCTCTTTGATCCTTTATTCCAGGAGAGGTAAATATCCCCCTACGCACCCAAAATCTCCTTCCAGCCAAGCTTTCTCTCCTTTCCATTTGCTAGCCCTGTATGGTTTGTGAGATTGCTTGATTTCTTGTGTGTGAATCCTCCAATAAAACATTCTTTTGACTCTCAAGTGGTGTCTTGCAGTTGGTACTGGTATACACAGGTGAAAAGGTCCCATAGTTACCCCCTCTCGCAGGTCTCTTTTTGAGCTATAATTCCCCACCTTGTTAAGGAGACACTGACACTGCTGGTGGACCTCAAGGTCCCCCAACTTTTGAGATAACACCCCTGCATAGATCTTGCAAACTCAGGGCTGTGGCTTCCCTTTTTGACTTGTCTGTGTCCACAAACACTCGTGTTAAAAAAACAAACAAACAAACAGTCTTAAAGGTGTTCTACAATCCTTTCCCCATCTTCTCTCCCTTCCTTGCCCCTTTTTAGTTACTTTCAAGCTCTGGTTCCACTCTCATAGACCAGGACTACCCAGTTTGGTGAAAGTCTTAGACAACAACTCCCCTCACTTCCTGCCAACATGGTTATTCACTACACAAGAGCGTAGAAGTTTCAAATTGCTTAAGGGCTGACATTCTCAAACTCTGTATGAGCAGGGTATAATGGCACCTTTGTAAGATAGTCTTTATTAGGCTATATGATAAAAAGTTTGGGGAATTTGGGTTTAGTTGTCATCATGGTTATGATATGTCTGGTGAGAGCACTAGATATCGTTTGATATCAAATAATTTGGCCTTTACTTGACCTTTCTCTGCCACCCTACTCCACGTGTTTGCAGAGGTCCACCGGACAAGCACGTATTAGGCGCGGCCGTTAATGGTTCTACATTCCAAACCTCATTTAGGCAGGCAACTTAAGCCTCTCCGATGCTTCAGGGAACACCTTCTTGCAAACCGGCCTTGCTCAGCGCGAATTTACACAAAGACGCCCAGCCGAGTGCCGAGCCATTCCTTTATGTTGGGTCATTTGCATACTGGCCATACTATTGTCATCAAGCGCTAAGCCCATCATGTAAAACCTGACCTTTTCCAACGCCTTTGTCCTGCTCTAAATTTCCTTTGTTCTCACCGAGCATGGCATGGCCTGTAGGTAAAATCCACCCTATAAAAGGTCCCCATTTTCAAGTCCTCCTTGGACTGCTTCGGACTTCCATCCCACCTTGCTGTCGGTTTGTCCAGTGAGCTCCCCTCAGCGAACCGTGCTGAGCTTTCTTCCCCTCGACCTCCTTCTCTCTCCAGGACTACGAGACCAGGTGTCGTATTAACCATTCCCCCCAAAACTCTCCATTTCTATTTCTCAGTTAGTTAGTGTACGTCATGTCTTTCATGTTGTTTGTTCTCAATAAAATATTGTTTGTTGCTTTAAACTGTCTAGCCGCTCTCTGACCCAACGCTGTATACATAGGGTTAAAAGATCCTAGCTAAAGTTACCCTGCCTCTCGTTAGCTTGAGAGAGTGCTCGAGTTAATTTCCCCCATCTTGTGTTTTTATTTGGTAATTTGGGCGCCCCTCCCGGGACCCCCAACATACAGGGTAACATAGTCTTCCAACATGAATCCAGTGACAAGATAAACCCCTGATGGAAGCCCCTGAGAATAAATGACACTCAAGACAACTGTTGGGTTAAAAAAAATATCTCAGTGACTATTACCATATACCAGTACAGCCATGTAGGCTAGAGGATTCTGGGAGTCACAGTCACAGAATTATTTTTCCCCAAGGTTCATCGTGAGTATTTGTCATAAAGGAGAATTTTGGGCTTGTCATGGGGAGACTGGCAATTATACTCTTATGTTCATATTCTGCTTTTCATATAATCTGCAGGGACGTCTAATTGGGCAGAAGAATACTTCACCACCACTGCAGGCGTGGGACTAATTGCTAGGCAGTCTTCAATAGACCCTGCAGTGAAGACTCCAACAATACAGGAACAACTGAAATTTCTTTTTGAACGAGATTGGAATTCCAGATACTCAATAAATATGGAGGACTTGCCTGGGCAGAAAGACTGTGCTTGGAAAGATATATTTAGAAGTTCAAAAGGAAACTAGATTTTTTTTGTTATTTTTATCTTTATTACAAATTTGCTTTATAAGCTTTAGGTTCTTTGTCAAGTATTTGTGAAAATACAGGCTGTTTCAAACTTTGATCACACTGGAGTCTGGTTCTCAAATTATGTTCTGTATTGCCGAGTGGCTAAAAGATGATATAAAAATAAGAACTTTATAAAATGGTTGCCAGCAGAGACTTGAACCACAGCTCTTCACACTGTGACAAGAAGTGGTATTTTTTAGGATATCCAGATCTCAGGCCCTAACCTCTCTTCTCCAGTTCTCAGGATAAGGAGAAGAAATCTCAGCATGAGAGCATTGCTTTGAAAATTACATACATCTGTGTAATTGAAAATTATATATATTACATATTCCTAGTTCCTTATTACTGCAGACTGCTTTGAAGAAGCTTTTGTAGCCTATTGTAAATAGCCTGGAAACATGCTTTAGTTAGACTCCAGTTCCCATGTGCTCTTAAAGCAAT